>PVIR01000588.1:0-165944 GCA_004026965.1 Petromus typicus
GAAAGCTTTGTTTGCTTTTGTTGGCTCAGAGAAATGTATGCTTTTCTTTATTCTGTTAGGGATATTAAAATGGTTCTTCGTGATCACTTTCCTGAGCTTCTAGGAATCTGGGGTGTCATTGGGTGGAGTTATTTTTCCCCTTATTGCTGGAGGTAACCACCGAGGATTACCTGGTCCAGACTTCTACCTTATCCATCCTCAATTTGGCTTTTTAAAAACACTATCTGAACTCTAGATAGGTTATATCCTTTCTCAGAATCAGTAGGATAAATAGAAGTAAAGTGTAAGTCTAGTCTTTGATGATATCTGAGTGTTAGCTAAGTTCTTACACACTGTGTGGTGTCTCTATGGAGATAAAGCCCATGACACAGGGAGCTCTTTGAGAGGGAAGCCTGTATTGTGGGAGGTACAGTCCTTCAAGCAGTCTTCTAGACTCAGTGGAGCTGACTGAGATAAGGGAGGAGTACTTCTGACTCAGCTTCAAAAGCTTCACCAAGCCCTCTCTGCTGTCCTCTTGTCCACGTCCTTGTGACACTGGCCCAGCAAGAGCTTACAGCTTAGCTGCTTACTTCTTGGGCACTTCTGTTGATTTCATAGACTACATCTCAGTGATTTAGTTCAGGCAGTGTGGTTACTACACAAACTCAATAGAGTTAGGTTCAAATGCTCAGTCCTGACTTGGTAGCAATGTAGTATTGGGTACGTCATTGAAATCAGGATGCTTGGTTTCTTTATCTTTAAAATGGGCTGACAGTCCCTCTCCCTGGACTGGTGTGTATCTCAGACTGTCCATCTCTAGCCAGTGGCTTATACTGCCTGTGTAACAGAAGGGGATTTCGTGACCTTGAAAGGACAAAGCTGAACCCAACCCCCAGGTATAGAGATGGACAAGACCCAAGAGACAGGGCCAGTGTCTTCAGCATGATGTGTGCTTTTGTTTGACCCTTAGATTTGGGAAAGATGGTTGTTTCTGACAAAGTATCAGCTTTTCTTTCTCACAAGCTATAACTTGAGTTGAGATAAGAAACTCTAATATAATCTGGAGTAGTGTTTTGGTTGATTACACACACGTACACGTATACATATGCATGTATGCATGAACGTATACACGTGGCAAAGGGGAGAAAGTTCAGCAAGTTCCTGCCCGCAAGGTGGCATGTGATTTGGGGCAAGTTTGTAGCCACAGTTTCCTCCCCTTGCGTCGGGAAAGCAGACTGGGTTAGAAACAGTTCATGAGGAGCGTGCCCTGAGGTGACCCTCTCAGGTACTTCCTCTTTATTATTTCATTACTTTTTGCCGCAGCAAATTTTGCCTTTACAGTTTCAAGATAATCAATTTATTTTCGTGCTCCTTCCCCATCCAAATCGGATTACCCATATAAATAGCTGTGTGCGGGCCCTGGGCCGGCCTGCGCTCGCAGGCTCAGGCTTGGCGCCTGGGTCCTCAGGCTGGCTCAGGCTGTTTGTTTATTTTCAATTGAAACTCCCGTAAGTGCTGGAATGACTTCCACCCCTTTTACACACAGCCATCTTAAAACCTTCTTTGTTCCCCTGCTGCCGAGGACAAAGACATGGAGTTTTCATTAGTCGTGGTAAGAAGGCCAGGCCGTCAGCATCGCTGTTGTACGGAGCCTTTTTGTGTAAAATGAAAAAATACCTTCTGTGTGTTTGTGCCCTCTCCTCACCCCCACAGCTGACTTGCTGACCACTCTCCTAGGACCAGAAAACACCAGTAGTCCTGGCGTGAGGGAGGCAGGATCTATCTGTGTTTTTTACTTTGCCTTCAGGTTTGGTTCTATGGAGCCAGCTTTCCCTCACTCCTTTCCTTCCTTCCTCCCCACCAACCCCACTTCTTTTTTTAGATTTTACAAAATTCTGAGAAGGTTCTAAGTTGCTAAGTTGCCCAGGCTTGGCTTGAATTGTCATCCTCCTGCGTCAGCCTCTCGGAGTGCAAAGATTACAGGCATGGGACACCATGCCCAGCAAAAGTGGTTTCTCGTGTTGGATGTGATATCCAGTGACAGGGAGAACCAAGTAGAACACAAGTTAGGCTCCATGCTAGCCAGGACATGATTTTCCCTGCTTTCGGATGGATGTGGCATTTCTCTTGGCAGATCTTCCAGGAGCAAGTGTGTGTGTGTGTGTGTGTGTGTGTGTGTTGTGTGTGCGTGTGCACATGCACACACTTGCAGGCTCTTGAATCGTCCGGTCTCGCTCATCTCCAGCTGCGGTGGAGCAGGACGTCTCTAGTAGCAAAGTCATAGAAACAACACAGATCTATACACACAGTGTCACCATGGAAGATAGTGCTGCCGCCCTGCTCATCCAGTCTTTGTCTTCAAGGCCGTGACTTTGAACCTTGCTAGAATCCAGTTACGGGCAGCTTTCATTTCATTCGAGTCATGTACATGTTCACTCACGGCAGTCACCGTTATCTCCTGTGTCTTTTTACTTTCCACACAGACATCACAAAACCATCTTTGTTGCCCAGTCGCACAGCATGGGGTTTCACGAGTTGTGGCAAGTCTGCACTTGGGCCTCCGGGGGCCGGGCTCCAATGAGAGCGATAAGAGATGTATGTGTTAAAAGGACCAGTTCAGGACAAAGAAGGTCAAGTGCAAATGTGTTGGTAAACTTAATCTGAAAGAGGGAAGAGGTGTTGTCTTGGAGTAGCACTGAGGAAGGACGGTGGTGGGGGTGGAGATGGTCAGGAAAGTGATCCCTGCGGAGGGACAGACAGTTGACAGCAATGTGGACAGTGGCCTGGGGACCATGCACAGGTGTGGAGTCTGAGGAGGAGGAGCTGGACTGGTCATGAAATGCCCTGAATCGAAGGGAAGATTTCCTTTTGCGGAGATTAGATGATAATCAGATGAGCTGCGATGTATAGGAGAACATTTAGCAAATCAGTGCTGTCGTCAGCATCCTGTTGGGATTTACTGTTAGAACCCAGTTTCCCAGGTTTATGCTTCCAGTTTCATTCATTTGAGGGGCTCCGAATTATAGGCCCCGTTCCATTGCAGGGTCTCGAGGTTTTTGGGAAAGGACAAGACATGTCCTCCGACCTGGCTGAGGCTGGAGAAAGTCCAGCAGGATGGGAGCCCCCACTGGCCGGTGCCAGGACAGCTGAGGGTCCTGCTGAGAAAGAATCTGCCCTCAACACCACTCTGACACTCAGGACTCGTAGCGCTTGGTTTTGTTTTCCACACTCATGGAGTACGCCCCTCCCCAGCCACTGGCACTGAGAAATGGCTGTGGTTGTTGGGGTCAGAGCATCTGTGGTGGCGTGAAGATCACTCATTCCAGGCTGGGACATAGAGCAGATGTGCGTGGTTCTACCAGGAAGCCAGACTCTGACCACTGCCTCCTGTGTGGCCCCAGGTGGCAGAGGAGGAAGCTGTTGGAGTGAGACAGCGGCAAGGGTCAGGAGGTTGCCTCAAACCCACTTCCTTCCCTGCTGTCAGCAAACCCATCAGTACCTTCTAGGGCTTCACTACAGAGGTAGAAGCCACCGGCCCTGGCACTGTCCAGATGTCCTTCTCTCCAGAGTCCTGTGCCTACCATAGACATGTTTGGAGAGCTTCGTGTGAAATGGATAAGGGCAGAAGTGCTGTTGATTGCCACCCTCATAGCATAGGGTGATGCCCTGTGCTGCTGTGCTGCTCCTCGTGGGTATGCCCTGTGCTGCTCCTTGCTTTCCGGGTCCAGGGTGCACTGGGCTTGTCAGCTTGCCTGTCCTGTGCCTCTGTGTATCTCAGCCTGACCACCCAGAAAAATGTGTCCCAGGGCTGCAGTGGGAGTTACCGTGAAGAGACAGTTCAAGTGACAGTTGCTGTTTAACTGCCTCATTCGTGGGGCTCCAAGAAAACTGTGACATCAATGAAGTTTGTATTCTCTATCGCAACTTCCGTTTCTGTACCCACCCACTCGGTCTCTTTCTGGCTGCTCCTAGTATCTGCTTTCAGCCTTTTATCTTTAGGTTCCATCTGCACACTCCCTAATCCACTGCGGCAAGAAGAGGCAGACCCTGGGCAGCCGGGATCCCTCCTGGTGATACGATGACTCTAGCCACGGGGTTTCAGGTATAGGTGGGAAGCAGAGTACTGTGTGTGAGAGATCCGAGGTGGGAGGTGACAGCTGCCCAAGTTCACTATCAAATAGAAGCAGCAAATCTGCGTGGACTGAGGGAGTCTCTGTGCTTTATATGCCCTTGCGGCTGCCTGATCTAACAACCAGCGAAGCAACCATTATTATTATTTTACTATTTTTTGATGCTAAGAATAGAACCCAGGGCCTTGCACGTGCTAGGTAAGTGCTGTACCCCTAAGCTACACCTGCATCTCAAGGTTACTAGTCCTGTTTTACAGATGTCGAGACCAGGGCTTAGCATAACGTGTATGATCATGTGATGATAGTGTGGCTGGGATTCAAATCCAGGCAGTCTAGTTCCAGAAGCTCCTGTTTACCTGCAGCTAGAGTTTCTCCCATTCGCCTAGCAAATCAGGTCAGGCTTTGGCAAGGCCCAGACTCCCCAGGTGTTTCTGCCAGGCCGTGATCCCTGGGCTTGGGGACTGGCACAGGGACCTGATCCAAGTGCTTTCACCTACTGGTGGGTTTAGGAACATCTGCCCTGGGCTGACTGAAAGTGAGGTGCTGTCCCCAAGCCAGAAGAAGCCAGCTGTAATTCCAGGCCCTGCTGGGAACACTGAGCTTCCTGTCATGGCTTTGCGATCGCCCGACCCGAGTTCAGTCAGGTTCAGAAGCTTAACCAGAGCACAGTTCAGGCACAACTCACTCAACAGAGCTGGACAGCGGGGGCTGGATTTGGGAATACGAGGAAAGGCTAGAGCGAAAAGACTGAGGGACAGAGCATGGCAGGGGCTCAGAACCCTGGACCAGGCAGCACCCTGCCCATGGCTGGCAGAGTGGCACTCCCAGGGCTTACAGGGCGGGAGCTAGGAGGGAAGTTCATTTGTGGGCAGTGGGGCCAACTCAGTGGTTTTGTAGCCAAGGTTTTTATGGTCCTTTTTGAGAAGGAAGGATGATAAGGCATGCCTTTAAGTGAGAGTATTCTTGAACCTCAGATTAAATGTGCTGCTGAATAAAGGACCCTGGAAAAATAAGCCAGTGCTGCAGAGTTCTGCTCCGTTGTCTGAAAATAGTGGTTTAAAGAAGGACGCAGGGGAGAGAAAACTCAAGCCCGAGTGGTGGAGGCAGCATGTGGGAAAAGTTGCAGGATGTACTGAGACACACACACACACACACACACACACACACACACACACACACACACACACACACACACACACGTGTTCCAGTCTCCGCCTTGGAGCTTCAAATTCACCAACAGGGCCTGTGATATTTTTAGCCTGTTATCAGCACATAGAACAAGTTTTCAAGGCTCATAGGATATATCTATTCAAGTCATCTCTGTGACCGAGCAGCCACTCACTGGACCATTTTTGTCCTATTGAAATACAATGAGAGGAAGTGGGGCTGCGGGAAATGGCTCCTCTGCCAGGGCTCCAGGCAGCTCCGGCCCTCCGGGCTTTCCATGGTCCTGGCCGGCCGAGGTGGCTGTAACCACGCATCACCCTTGCATTTTTCTGCTCCTTTTCCATCTTCTGCAGACTTGGAGAGCTATGGGGCTCAGGAGGGACGCACTGAGCTCTGGGAAGTTGATTTGTGGATATACTTTGTACTGTGGTCTGTGCTTTCAGTGGACATTTGCCAGGATGCCAGTTCTGTAACCAAGCAGCTGACATCATCATTTTGTGCTCCCGATGGTGGCAATGGTGGAGTGAGGGGTGTGCCAGCACATCTCATATATCTAGGCTTGTGACTGATCTGACACGTCTAGAAAGCCTTGTGGTCCCTGAAGACCTAGGCAGGCATATTCTAGCCTTTGAAAAGAGCAGGTGTGCATGGCAGTCCCCCCATATACCTTTGTAGTCTACAGTCAGTTCATGCTGATGACCCAGGGAAGGTGTCATATGGAGGTTTATGAACTGGCTTGCAGAGGTGCCTCTGAAGGAACACGGAGCTTGAGAGAGAGATAGAGAGAGAGAGAGACCTGTACTCTCACTCACCCAGCTAACTCCCTGTGCTCTTTTAAGATCTTAGGTTTTCCACTCTACATAAAGAAGGATCCTCTGATAAAACGGGTCCCATCAGCAAAAGATACCAATCCCCTAAGAGTAATAGAACATTAGAGCTGGAGAAGGGCCTGGAGTTGGAAGTCCAGCTCTCTGGCTTTTAGCAGTGTAGAGGCCATAGCCTCTGTCCAGGGTCCTCTTCCGTGAAGCCTAGCAGCTGGCCTCCACCTGGCCCTGTACTCCTGGGATGTGCAGCACTGTGTAGGCCAGCTGGAGCAGCATTAGGCTGTATTCCGTAGCCTCCATTTTTCTTTCCTTCCATGGCCTTTCTTTCTCTTTCCTGAACTGAGAGATCAGTGGATTGATCCTGAGTCACTAAACCGAAGTCTGGCTTAATACCCGCTGAATTAAATCCTGACAGTTTATTTGACCCCAGCATCATTACAAGTAACTGCAGGAAGTGGCTGTGCTGAACTGGGGGTTCACAGGCTCCTGTCTGCCCTTCCTCCCTCTTATGAGGTCCTGACACACAGCCTCTCTTCGTTGTGGTTAAGGACACAGGTGCGGACCCTGCTGTCTGTGTGAGGGTCCTGGCTCTGGGACACGGGAAAACCAAGGTCTCTCTGCATCTGTCTTCTCATCTGTCCACTGAGGTTGTTGAGGATGAGGAGGAGGATGATGTGACTCCACAGGGTGCCATCGACAGTTGCATACTGTAGTACATAGCTGACACAGGCCCTGTACTGCTCCTTCCCATCCTGTCCTAGACACAGTGCCAGGGAGATGCCCCTTCTGCCCTTTCACCTCTTTTTCTGCTTTTCTTGGCTGTGACACACACAAGAGTGCAGAGACTGAGGCTTCTGGGGTCAGACTGTCCCATTTCTAGCAGTCACTACCTGTGACTTCAGGCCACTGACTTATCCCCTCTGTGCCAAACAGAGTCACAAATAATTTATTGCTCTGAAAATTGCTTTTAGGATGAAATGAGACAGTGCTTATTATAAATAGACCTATCTGGTTATAAGCACTGATAAAAGGGGAGTGGTATAATTAATTTCTGATCTTTTCTTGGTCCTGAATAGATTTACGCAGGGCACAAAAGAGGTATTCAATAAACAGTGTCCTGGGAAGCTCCTTGCTGGTCAAAAGAGGTCTGGGAAGGGCCTTGGCCCTTACTGAGTTGGGGAGAATGGTGGAGACTCAGCTGCAAGTCCCACTGGCCCATGACCTGTTTCCTGCGCTGCTGCTCTTCCTCACCACTCCCTCCTCCTCCAGCCATGGTGTGTTGTGTGTAGTTAGATAGCCTGGGACAGAAAGCAAGTTGAGAGAGAAAGCAGGAATAAATGGCACCCTGACTTCTCCAAACCCCATTCTTTGGAAACCCTGGAAGCTGACGTGTCCCCTGTCCCTTGTTTCTCTGCAGTGAACATTACCAGCCAACCTGAGTTTTGATTGTTTTTCATGAAGTTTATCTCTAAAGCAGCTCCGAACCATAGCCTTGGTGGACTGATTTTCTTTTCCGGTGTTCTTTTTTTTTTAAAGTTTTTTTTTTTTTTAAGTTTTTTTTTTTTTTTTTTGAGACAGGGTCTCACTTTGTGGTTCAGGCTGGCCCTGAGCTCAGCCTCCAACTCACATCACTGCAATCCTCCTGCCTCTGCCTCCCGAGTGCTGGGATAACAGGTGTGAGCTACCACGCCTGGCACTGTGGTATGTGGTGCTGGTTGCTGCTGGGGTGAGTCTCCACACCCAGTATTGTTATGTAGTAACCGGGGTCTTGCAAGACAGGCGCCGGAACCACTGAGCTATATCCACGGCCCCTCTTCTCCGGTGTTCTTGCTTTGAGTCCTGTAGAAACACATGGCAGGGCGCTGAGCCAGTTCTAGGTGTGGAGTTCTTTTTCCTCAGCCAAGTGCTATGCTTCAACTGGGCCATTGGCAACCATCAACAATAGAAGTAGTTGTTTAAATTTCCCCACTGGTGTCTGGAACCAGGATCTGGGCTTGGCTGAAACCTGGGCAGGTGCCTGTCAAGGACAAGGACAAGGACAAGGTCTCATGTTAAGTGGTCAATGGTCTTATTGAAAACCAGGCAGAGGACTGTTCATGTTCTTTTTTGGCAGGGGGAGGGGATGGTTGGATTGGTTCTGATTTTGGGGACATTCACAGAGATGAATAGATTTAGGTCCAATCCATAGCAATCCCCCATTCCTATTTCTGAATCCAAAGGGTGGGTTCTGATTGTCCCGAGAACCTTGCCCATTGTCATGAGCAACGCCCAGTGGATCCCATGCAAGATGTAGGGAGACGCAGGTGTTTCAGCTTGCTACAAATGGCATTGTCGACCAGTCAATGCAGAAGTCTTCCTCAGGAGGATGGCGTCATTGATTTCTGAATTATGGCCCTTTTAAACTCTGTACTTGCCTTCTCAGATATCGACGTTTTTAAAAAGCGATTTCTCATGTGGATCCCTTTCAGAAACACACACGGGCCGGAGAAGAGCTCTTCTGCCAGCAAAAATGGAGTAGAGCCCCCGGGGCTGGCATTTCCTTTGAATAATGAATTATTCAAGGAGAGATTTTTGCTTTTGAAAATTGCAAACACATTGCCAAGGCAGAGAGGATAGCACTGCGCTGTGGACTGGGTTTCTCCTTATCTTTTAGGGATGGCTTCACCTGCCTCCATGAAGCGAGATGCTTATTCCCACACAGATGCCCCGCTGCAGACCTTTTCTGGGGTTCAGAGTAGCTGGGGAGCGAACTGAGGATTGCTGTCACTTAGCAGTCTCAGGAATAGCAAGAATGTGCCTGACAGGCGTCCCTGTAGGGACACAGCCATTCTCTGTTCACTGTTCCTCCCCTTTCAGGGTCTCAGGGTCTCTGCCTTCTTGTCTTCCCTTCACAGTGCCAGTTTTGTACTGTGAAGTTACTGTCTCCATTTTTAATTATTTGATGTGCTAACAAGAACTGTAATGATCATTTATTGGTCACTTTGGATCCCCGTGGGGGAGGGTCGGTTACCGCCTGCCTGTCTGCCTGTGCCTACCTTCCCTTCTTTCCTCCCCCCATCTGTCCGCTCTCCAAGAAACTAAGTTGAAAAGAAGAAGCAAGTTAAGGAAAGAGAACTATTTAGAAAGAGCAGTGATTCGACCCAGTTGCTGCTGTTGGCTTGTTGTTTTCCAAGCTCTTTCCTTTAGTGTCCGCAGCACCCACCCTTACCTGTTTGGAAGCTTTGTCATGGCTGCTGGGCCCCATGGAGATGAAGTGAGCACCTCTTTCTCTTCTGGAGGTCTCCCCCTGGAGTGTCTGGAGACCACAGCATCCATGCTGTTGAGACAGTGGAGTTCCAGCACCTGGCTTCTGCTCCTCCTGGGCTGGTGGGTCTGGTGCGCTACACCAGGCTGTCCCTTGGACTTCCACTCTTGAGGCTTCTTGGCACATGCCCCCCAACCAGAGTCCTCTTGTCTGCCGTTGACTTCATCCTCTCTTCCACACCTATCCTCTGCTCCTGTCATGCCTTACATGCCTAAACACTTTCTGTCTATCCCATCCGCTCCCTGCTGCTTGTCTGCACTGTGTTTTCTGCCTGGCCCAGAGGTCTGGCACCATGCTCTGACTTGTTAGGCTCTGACCCCTCCCCATTCCCCATGCCCTTTCTTATGTTATTCTCTGCTATGCATGCCTGGGTATCTCAGAGCGGAGCAGGGATAAACAATGGCATAGGACCCCGAGCATTTGTCCATAAAGACCTGTGTGCTACTTTTAGCACAGCCCCACCAAGACTTGGCAAGGCTTTAGAATTCAAGTAAATGTAGGAGTAGAAAAGGATAGAAAAGTAAACACACCTCATTATCCCCAAATATCTCTCCTTCACCCCATCTCTCCAGCCATACTTGCATTTCTTTGCAGTGGTTCCTCACCCTGCACGCATGCGCTGTTCCTCCAGTGCTGTTCCTCCAGCCCTGCTCTGCCTGCTTAACCCCAGCTGTTTCTTTGACATCTGCATGGAATGAATTAATATCTTCTGAGAGCAAGGCTCACTGCACAGTAAGTACAGATACATAAGCCTTGGCTGCTAGTCAGTTCCTCCTGATAGCTGGTAGCATTAATTCCTTGAGAGCAGGCACTGTTTTTTTATCCTTCAGTTTTTATAGTTTATCAATACATGTTTGCAGTATGTAGTGATGACATTCCTTTTTTTTTTTTTTTTTTTTTTTGAGCCAGAGTCTCTCTTTTGTAGTTCAGGCTTGGCCTGAGCTCAGCCTTGAACTCACAGCAATCCTCCTGCCTGTGACTCTCAAGTGCTGGGATCACAGGTGTGAGCCACCACACCCAGCACTGTGGTGTGGGGTACTGATTGCTGGTGGGGGTGAGTCTCCAGCATTGTTGTATGTAGTTACCGGGGATCGAACCCGGCTCCTTGCACTTACAAGGCAGGTGCTGGAACCACTGAGCTAAATCACCGGCCCTCACCTCCACCTTTTAAAAAGATCTCATTTCCATTTGGAAAAGATCTCTCTCTACTTCCTACTTATCTTTCAGTTTGCTCTTTATTTATAAATTGGATTTTTCATGTAAAAGAAGCCATGTAAACTTGTGTGACTGATTTATTTCACTTAACATGGGTCTCAAGGTACATCAGTTTTCTTTCCGATGGTTCAAGTTTGTCCTTCTTCATGGCACAGTAGTGCTCCATTGTGTATACATGACAGATTTTCTTTTACCATTCATTTATTGATGGATATATAGGTTGCTTTCACAATTTAACTGTTACGAACTGTGCTGCTACAAACATACCCATTCATGTATCACTTTAACTTGATGTTTTTAAATCTGTTGGCAAGATATCTGAAGGGGAAAGCTAGGTAAAGTGCAATTTCTAGTTTGAATTTTCTGAGGAATCTCTATATTGATTTCTGTATAGACTATAGTAGTTTATATTCCCACCAGCAGTGCAGAAGGACTCCCTTTTGTCCACAGTCTCACCAGCATTTGTTGTTGGTTTAGCCTTCTTTCTGGAGCACAGTGGATCTTGGTGTTGTTTTCATCTGCATTTCCATAGCAGCCAGTGGTCTGAACATTTGTTCATGTATTGGATATTCCTCCTTCTTCTGAGAAATGTCTATTTGCTTTATTTGCCTCTTTTTCAATTGAGTCTTTTATTTTGGGGAGTCTAATTTACGAGTTCTTTATATATTCTAAATGTGAATTTTCACCTGAGGAGTAGCTAGCAAGTTTTTTTTTTTTTTCCCCCCATTCTGTAGGTTATCTTTTCACTTTGTTACTTGTGTCCTTTGCTGGGCTAAAACACTTTTTAATTTGATTTAATCTCATCTGTTGACTCTTTTTTTTCTGATGTGACTGCCCATCACATTTTTTCTTTTTTTTTTTTAATTGAATTCTTTACTGGTACCATTACTCTCACCATTGGGAATTTGTAACAGTATATGACACGAGTTAATTCTCGTTTTTACCCAGTCCCCTACCCACTTACACACCCCATCCCATGTATACATATGCTTTCTTATTTTTTTTTTAAACATTGCATGATGTCATTTATTGATTCTTGGTACTATTTCCTATGCCATTGCAGATGTGTTCAGGAAGTCCTTGCCTATGTCTATGTTTTAAAGAGTTAAAGCTTCCAGAAGATTCCGTTTTTAACATTTAGATCTGTGATCACTTTGACTTTAGTTTTATACGTGGCAAGATATGTGGGTCTAAATTCAATCTTTTACATGTAGTTAGCCATTCTTCCCCAGTAACATTTATCAAACAGGCTTTTGTCCAGTATATGTATTTTGCTCCTTTGTCAAAAATCAAACAGTTTGAATGTTCTGAAGCTGTTTCTGTATCCGCTTTTCTGTTTTGATGATCTACGACTGTTTTTTTGTGCTGGTACCATGTTGTTTTTGTCACAGTAGCTTTGTAATATAACTTTAAATGCAGAAGTGTGATGCCTCCTGCTTTGCCCTTTTTATTCAGGATTGCTTTTGTTATTTCGGGTCTCTTCTGGTTCCATATGAAGTTTAGGATTGTTTTCTGTCGTTCTGTGAGGATGCTGTAGGTATTTGGATTGTATTAAGTCTGTATATCAGTTTTAAAAATCTGGCCATTTTGACTATATTGGTTCTGCTTATCCAGGAACAGGGGATGTCATTTCATTTTCTAATGTCCCCTTGGGTCTCCTTTATAAGAGTACTTGTTTTCATTGTGGAAGTCTTTCACTCACTTGGTTAGCTTAATTCCTACGTATTTCTTTTTTTTTTTTTGATGCCATTGTGAATAGTATTGTTTTCCTAATTTCTTTCTTAGTGAGATCATTGTTATTGTACAGAAAGGCTATTGGTTTTTGTGTATTATTTTTTCATGTTGCAACTTTGCTGAATTTGTTTATTCATTTTAGGAGTCTTTTGGTACTAATTTTTGTGTCTTTAGTGTGGAGTATCCTGTCATCTGCAAGTAATAACTAGACTTCTTCCTTTCCTACTCATTTCTGTTTTAATTTTCTTTCTCTTGCCAGATTGCTACGACTGGTGTCTCAAGTATTGTTCTATGTTGAGGAGGAGTGCTGACAGTGGACATCCTTGTCTTGTTCCTGATTTTAGAGGGAAAGCTTTCAGTTTTTCCCTGCCTAATAAGAGGTTGGCAGTAGGTTTGTTGTAAATAGCTTTTATCAAAATGAAATAAAGTCTTGCTATACCTGTTTCATTCAAGTTTTTTTTTTTTAATCATGGATGGATGTTGAGATTTGTCAAAAGCTTTTCTGTGTCTATTAAGATGACTGTGGAATTTCTGACCTTGCTTCTTTCTATGTGATATATTACATTTATTGATTTGTATATGTTGAACTCTGCATGCTCAGTATGAAGTCTGTTTGGTCACAATGTCCGATCTTTCTGTTGATTTTTGCATTCTGTTTAGTAATATTGTGACGAGGGTTTTTGTGTCTATGTTCATTAGAGAGATTGGCCTGTAGTTCTCTTTTTTGGTTGCATATTTATCTGGTTTGGGAATTGGCAGTGCTAGCTTCCAGGAATGACTATGGAAGTGTTCCTTCCCTTTGTATTTCATTAAAGACTTGGAAATGAGTGCATTAGCTTCCTTGAAGTTCTTGTAGCCTTCAGCAGTGAATTTATCACGACCTGAGCTTTTCTTATTTGGTAGGTTTTTTTATTATTGCTTCAATTTCTTTGCGTGATACTGGTTATTCAGCATTTTTATATCTTCTTAGTTCAGCTTTGTTAGGTGATATGTACGTAAGAATATGTTCATTTTTTTCTAGTCTCCATTTTATTAGAGTATAGGTTCTCAAAGTAGTTATTAGATATCTTCTGGATTACAACAGAATCCATTGCAAGATTTCACCTTTTCATTTCTTTCTTTTCTTTTTTTTTTGGTACTGGGAATTGAGCTCAGGACCTTGTGCTTGCCAGGCAAGTACGGTGCCACTAAGCTAAATCCTCAGCCCTCGTTTTTCATTTCTAATTGCATTGTTTTGGTTTCTTTTTTTAAAAAATTAAATTAGGTAAAAGTTTCTCTATTTTATCTTTCAAAGAGCCAGATCTTTGATTCATTGAGTCTGTATCATTATTTTAGTCTGTTTCATTAATTTTTCTGTGATCTTTATAATTTCTTGCCTTGCATTAGCTCTGGATTTGGATGCTTTTTGTTTTTCTAGGACCTTGAGGTATGTTATCAGGTTATTTATTTGGATTCACCCTATTTTTCTGATGTGGGCATTCACAGATATACAGTCCTTTTTAGTGCTGTTTTCCATAAGTTCTGCTGTGTTGTACTAGCATTGTTGAATATTAGGAACTCTTTTTTGCCTTCATTTCTTCTGTGATTCATTGATTATTTAATAGTATCATGTTTAATTTCCATGCATTTGCATAATTTCTGTGATTTCTTTTGCCATTGGATTCTAGTGTCATTGTGCTACTGTCTAATCTATGGCATTATGAATGGTATAATTTTGATTCTTTTGCATTTATTGAAGCATGCTTTATTAGCTATAATGTAGTCTATTGTGGGGTAAGTTCTGTGGAGAGCAGAGGCTGCCTTCTCTTGGCTTGGGTACTAAGGCTGAGTGAGATTGCAGTAGGTAGATGGAAAGAACAAAAGGTGAGTAGAAAATTAAAAAGCAGGAATTTACGTGTATTGAGCATAGAGTGTGGCTAAGTTTTACTACATCCATTTTACAACCTAATCTTCCTAGCTTCATCTTCTACATCTGCAAGAGAGGGTGTGATATGATATCTCCCTCGTGGGTAGCTGGGAGCACGAACTAAAGAAACACAAAGTGCTGAGGACAGTGCTGTGTGTTGCTGTCAGTAAGGGTAAGGCATTGCTGTTAGTTGCTGTGCATTTCACCAAGGCCTAGGACAAGACTGTAAAGGCGGAAAGAACTTCAGAGGTCATGCAGGTCCTTTAAATTTAGGGTAAAAGTCTTAAAATAGTTAAGAAATTATTGAGGATCCTGTAGCTGTGTTTACTCTGGTTCAAGAGTATGTACCTAGAAGCATCAAAAATAGCACAGAAAGATGGCGTGGTGGGGATGAGCACAGTGATGCTTCCTCTAGGGTTCAGTGTCCTCACAGCTGGCCTATGAGCACCTGTGTGTGACAGGCCAGGCAGGTATGTTGAAAGTTGTCCATGTGGGGCAACCATACCCTTGCTCATGTTGGCAAAAGGGAGAGTCCTGGGTCTTCACGTCCTTACTGTGCTTGTCCAGGTGCCTTGGCTGAAGTGGCTGCGCCCCCTGACTTGCCAGGACAGCCGAGTCTCCACCTGTGGATCTAGGAAAATGATGTACCTCATGCCTCTTCACTGTCAGAAATATCCCTTCCTGAGTCTGGAGCCACATATTTTACCTTATGTTGTGACCTTCCCACAAGCTTCTTCTGTGCACCAGCCTGAGGCCACCACTTCCCTTGATTAATTACCCAGCAGCGCCTGTGAAGAGGGATGCAGAGCGTCTCAGCAGCCTGTCCTAGAGGGTGTGCCCTGCAGGACAATGGCATTTTGGAAGTGCAGGCTACAGTGCACATACCCAGGAAAGAGTGTGGCACTTTCTCCTTCTGTTCCCTCCTAGCCCCATCTTTGCCATTTGGGGCCCTCTGGCTGCCTTTGGCGCTGTCAGCGGAAGTGAAGCCATTCTCACACGCTCTGCCTTGATGAAGGAGAAAGGGATCTAGCCTCCTGTTGGAACGCTGCCTTTTAGCTACATTTTTGCTGGAAGGAGAACGCAGTTTGGCAGTCCAGCAAAGCCAGGCGCTGGGCTTTACTGAGTCTCTTGCTGCCAAGAGCCAGGAATGCGGGCTTGTTCCCATTTCCTCCTTCGGCCGGCACTTATGTGAAGAATCATCGAGATGCTTACTCTGAGAAATCCAGGAATGGACTCTCGGTGTCCTGGGTGGAGAGGCCAGGCTTAGTGAGTGCATTTTCTCCAGGCTTCATCACAAAGAGCACCACAAAGTTATTTGTACAATTTTAGTGGGATGGGGAAATCCTTGTCTTGCTGGAGTAGGCTGAGTGAGATCGCAGTAGGTAGATGGAAAGAACAAAAGATGAGTAGAAAATTAAAACGCAAGAATTTACATGTATTGAGCATAGAGTGTGGGCTAAGTTTTACTACAGCCATTTTACAAGGAAACTGGGGTGCTCAAAACATGTTAATTAGCTAGTAAGTAGCAGAGCTGTGATTTGAATTTGGAAGCCAAACTTGCCAATGAAAGCAATCGCTGCTTCCTCCCTTGTCTCACACACAGACTGTACCTGTCTGTGGGATCTGGTGTTGTGCTAATGGAGAAACACATATGGTGGGTCCGAACACTGAATGTTGTAAAGCGTAAGAAAAAGTGCTGGTTAAAATATGTTCTGTCCCCTGGCTTCACAAACGCATCTCCAAAATGACAAAAAAATTTTTTTAGTACCAGGTGTTGAACTTAGAACCTTGCACTTGCAAGGCAGGTGTAATGTCACTGGGCTAAATCCTGGCCCTGACAACATTAAAAAAAAAATATGTGAAATAAGGGTGTTTTTTTTTTTTTTTTTTTTGAGACAGCGTCCTGCTTTGTAGTTCAGGATAGCCCTGAGCTCAGCCTTGAACTCATAGCAATCCTCCTGCCTCTGCCTCCCAAGTGCTGGGATTACAGGTTTGAGCTACCACACTCGGCTCTGTGATTTGTGGTACTCATTGCTGGTGGGCATGAGTCTCCATGCCTGGGATTATTCTTTGTGCTTACCAGGGATCGAACCTGGGCCCTTGTGCTTCTTGTAGAGTTCACTTGGTTGAGTCCTCCAAACCAACACAATAGCCAAACACCATGAAGGTTTGATGGCGCCGGAACCACTGAGCTAAATCCCTGGCCCAATCAGGGTTTTTTTTTTAATGATTGAAACTCAGCAAAATATCAAGTTTAAATTTCACAGTTGATGGGAATAATATTTTTGTTGCTAATTTTCATTCCTTTGATCAGTGATTAAGTCTTAAGTCTATTAAGCCAGGAATTTTAATAATAGAGTTTCAAATTATATGTGGGTCATTTTTAGTTTTTACATATGTAAGGCCATTTGTTCATTATTGATTTTCTGTTTCTTTTCAGTTTCTTTTTCTTTTTTGAGCGCTACTTAGGTTTTCATCGTGATCTCATGTTATTCTCTATAATCTTAAAAATTAGACGATGAAATTTTGTTAGGTGCAAATCACACAAGTCAAGTATATTTTAAAACAAATATTTAAGTTGTAGTAAACAAAAAATTTGAAATTATGTTAATGTCTTCAAAAGTTAATGAGCTATGATCACAAAATGCTATGTATGACTTTGCATTTTAAAAAAGACACATTATCAGTAATTCCCCTCCGAATCTTCCCCATCACATCCAGCACATTGATCTTGTCCTTCTTGCCACTTTCCAAAGCAGTTCTGATGTCATCTTTTGTGAGTGTCTTTCACTGCACTGTCCTGGCTGCCTTAGTGTCCTGAGTTAGTTATAAACGTTTACCTTTCATAGTCTCATTTGGACTTTGAAGAAGAGCCAGACGTCCCACAGCCGCAAATCTTCATGGAATTTGGCTGTTGTGTTGGTGTGGAGGACCCAGGACAAACACTGGATGGACAAATGTGTCCCTGGGTTGTGCTGACTCGAAGAGAGTAGCTTCGGGGTGGGGGGTTGCGGTATGTTTGTGCCTAGCACTCTCTCTTCGGCAACAGAACCATTTGAGGTTTAAAATGTAAGTTCAGTACTAGTGCCCAGTGTACAGATGGTCCTGATGGCACATATAGTTCATGGGAGGGACAGACTCCGTCTTGTGGTCCAGTGAGGAGTAATCATTAGTGCTCGAGCCCCTGGCAGGGCCAGAGCTCAGCACAGTCGTGTCAACAGCTGCAGCTCAGTGGGAAAGGCAGTAGCCCTTGCTAAATGAGTATCAGAGAGAGCCTAAATTGGGTGGCTCCTTCCAAGATGGATTAATGGCCAGGGGTTGTCCCCATCATGAGTGGATGAAGATCAAGTTTGAAGGACTTGGGTGTCTCAGGAGCATCAGTCAGCGCTTCCCTTCCACACGCGTGGGCTGAGAAGCGGGAGCAGAGTGTGCGTGCGTGAATCAGGAAGGAGCGGATGGCCAAGGGCGAGCGGTATGGGGCATCAACCTTGAGAGCCAGTGGGACCCTGGCCTCAGTCGTGCTGCCCAGGTAGGGACACTTCCTTGAAGTCTCCTACCCAGGGCTCTGAGTGTGGAGAGCATGTGAGTGTTGGGGTCATTTGTCATGATCCCAGGCCAGGTAGACCTGGTAGGTGCCAAGGGAGGTTCTAAAAGGCAGTTGGCTCTGGCACAAGCAGTATGACTGGGGCAAAGGGCAGCCTGAGCCCTTCTCTGAGAAGGACTAAGGATTGGGGAGAAGGACAGGAGAGATCCACAGTCCTGGAAGTGTGGGCCTGCTGGGACCCAGTTCATGCCTGCAGCCCTGGGGGCAGTTTTGGGCTGGGGCTTCAAGTCAGAGGAGAGAAAGAAAACTACTACCACTGAAGCTGAATGAATTTGGAGTGGAATGAGCAGTAAAGCTGGCTTTCTTCTTTCCACAAACATACTTCAGCTGCCTGCCATGAGTGCATGCTACCGGGCACTCAAGACTGTGCCTGAGTGGCGGTTCCAGCTTCCTCCCACCAGGTGACAAAACCTTGCCATGTGAGGTGGACAGAAGAATAGATCATCATAATGCATTAAAGCTCATGCAGTCAAAAAGGAGTGTGTCTGATGCTTGGGTCAGTAAGGATGGCTCAGCTGGTCTTGGGATGGGTGGCGTCTCAAGTGGAGGGAAAGATGTGTGACGGCAGCGGATTATTCTGGAATTTGGAGCTATTGCATGGACAGTGGAGAGTGGTGATCGGTGCTAGTGGAGAAGGATCAGCTCCACCTGGACTCCTGATTCTCTATTCTGTTTGATCTTAGAATCCATGACAAAAAAGCAAAGGGTGTCCAGGAAAATTCAGATTTTAGAAAGCCAGTCTTTAGTGCCTCTTGAGAGACTGGGTTTAAAAATGCACTTTCCAGGGGGGATTGAAGAGAAGGGCTTTCTGAGAAGCCCAACTCAGAGTCCCAGCATTGCTGTCTTTGTGGCTGCAGCCACTCTCACGTTTCTTCTTTCTTTTCTATGAAAAATAGGGATAATTACACCTGCCACCTAGCCTGGGGTACAAGCAATAAGTATTTTATCAAGTCTAAGTGATTTTCATCATCTTTAGCATCTATAAATTCCAGAAACACTGCCCAAAGGCAGCCTGTTATATTTTAATTGGCAGTATTCTTGCTCTCTTGATAATATGTAAGATAATGGCTCATCTTACAGAGATGGGGTCTTTGGTTGGAAGAAGTACTGTAACTAACGTGAACGTGTGTTAAAACTCTCTACAGGGGAGCGGGGGAGTTAGCTCAGTGGTTCCGACGTCTGTCTTGCAAGCGCAAGGACCCGGGTTAGATCCCTGTTAAACACATATAATACTGGGTTGGGAGACTCACGCCCAGCAGCAACCAGTACCACATACCACAGTGCCGGGCGTGGTGGCTCACGCCTGTAATCCCAGCACTCGGGAGGCAGAGGCAGGAGGATTGCTGTGATGTGAGTTTGAGGCTGAGCTCAGGGCCAGCATGAATCACAAAGCGAGACCCTGTCTCAAAAAACCTAAAAGAAAACTCTCTACAGGGTGGACTCTTGCGAAGCCTTTGACAGCCGGCATCCCACTGAAGGCGAGGCTTTGTCTTCGGCCTTCATCTTCACAACAAATTAAAACATAAGGTGCAGTTCGAAAAGCAAATGGCACAAACCCTCGAGGAAAGTAGGACTGCTTTAGAATGTGCCACTCAGCCCCTGCTTCACCAGGGATTTGACATTCTGTAAAAGCAGAAAAGTTTGAATGCCTGTGGCTTCCTTTGTTCTCTCTCTGGGTGTCCAGGGGAACTCAGAATTCTGCACAAACTATCGCTGGACACAGACATATAAACACACACAATGCATATGCTGTGCTACGTGCAAGAGTTATGATTTTCTAAGGTAATCTTGCCTGTTGTGCGGCTTTTTTAGTCACTAGCTGAAGAATGGAGCTCACACCTGGATATGTGACACTGCTCTCTGCATCCTCTGCTTACTAAGGGACCATGGAGCCTTGCATCAGCTATGAACAACATAGATAGGAACCAGTTGGCTAACTGTGAAAGGTATTACACCATGTAGTTGTATGCATAGAGATGCATATTTTTTAAGTATAGCAAAATGTAGCTTGAAAGATAGTGTTTAACTTGCAAATAATATCGCAAAGTAATTACATGACTTAAAGTGTCTGAAGGGTGAATCTCAGAAAATTAATATTAATAAACATCGCAAGCCCAGAAGGAAAAGGAGAGTGTTTAGACACAAGAGAACAAGATTTGGTCCATACCCAGGTGTTTGAATTGTACAGGATCATCCGGTCATTTGGCTGGGAGCATTTTGCACTGCAGAATAATTCATTGAAATTAAATCCTGGGATAAGAATGTTGAATAAGCGCTTTGGGGCCTGTTTGACATTATACGAGCTGGTACTCTCCCCAAGCGCAGTCAAGTTTCCACTGTTCATTTCCTGCTGGGATTTTGCCACGTGGACAGTCTCAGTTCCTTTTGGGAGTGGGTCACCGTGGGAAGATAGCCTGTGACTGCCGTCTCCTCTGGCATGCCGGAGATGACAGGAATGGTGTCTTTGAATCCCTTTGGCCCTGCTCAGCACATTTGACTTAAGAGAGTGGTCACAGGCAAGCTTTTAACTTTAATCCTGCTCTGGTCCCCAGCTCTGCTGGCCTATCGTATTTATTGAGGGCTGGAATCCGGACCGCTGCCCTCCTTAGCAGTAATGAGTGCTGGCATGTTCCCCGTGGGTTATGCTTTATTTAGGTCAATGGAATAAATGTTTAGTAAATTGTTTTTGTAATGTTTTAGTAACAGATTGCTTCTCCACAAAGTGCTGCATTCCCTATAATTTTTTAAAAATGTATTTTGCTTTATGAGGAGGGTCCATAAAACTTGCAGAGCCCTGGAGAGAGCATGTTGTTTATGGGCAATGCTAAAAGTTAGGATTCCCATGTTTTCATCCTTACATTCCAGTAGAGGGACTTCGGGCGGCATTTTGGAGCCAAGCCTCAGAGTTGCTATCTTACAGGAACATGTGTCTCTTGTGGGCTGGGCGTCCCGGGTTCCCCAGGTGGCTGACATGTTTGTCACCATCATACAGCTCTCAGCTCAGCCTTGTGCCTGTTGTGAGGGCTCAGGATGTGCACCCAGTGAGTGCTTTATGCAGGTGCTGTAGCCAGTAGAGCAAACTTATTGCCTGTGTCACCAAGGCCAACAGCTATGGTGGGAAATAATGGAGTGGTCTTGCGGCTGACTTAGCATCAGCATTATCTCAAGCACTTAAAAAAAAATCACAGTGCCTTGTTGCCCCGAACTCTGAGGAGAAGTTCTGGCCATGTGTCATGGACGTGGCTGTGGGTCATTCTAGTGTTTTCCAGGGTGAGAATTCCTGGCCTCTGTTGCGCCAGGCAAGTCAAGAAAAGCTTGCCTTGACCAGGAATCACTCCTCTTACCCAGTGTTACTGGAGGATTTGGACAGCAAAAGGACCAAGCCCTGGGGAATGTCTGTAGCTGTTCTTTAAGGTGTCCTGTTGCTTGAGTTTTCGAGTTGTTCCCTCGTGGGGATGACTTTGTGGTTCCATGCAGACACCAGCTCAGCTCTTTGGTTGAGAGGAGAACTTGCTCTTTTTCCTCTCTTAATTCACAAACTTAATTCATTCCACCATTCCAGAAAAGATGGCCATGTTTGTGTTTGTGTGGGAAAGATGGCCGAAGTCTCATTCATCACCTAGTGCAGAGTTCACGAACAAAAACAAAGTTCTACTTGACTTTTGTTTATGAGCCAAATTGTTCGCAAACAAAAATGTTCATGAGCTGAGTTACCACAATACAGCAACCTTGCTCTGCTTTCTACAGAAAGAATTCACTTTCTAGGATGAGGCAGGATCTGTGGAAGCAAAGGAGAAGAAAACAAAAACAAGCCTGTCCTTGGCTGAGTTCTGTGTCCCTTCTCGGTACCCATGCCCACTCACAAAGTACACTGTGGTATTATCTGCACTTGTCTGCCCTGTGCTTGTCCCCTACTCTGTGCCTTGACTCATGAGGGGCAGAGGGAATCCTACAGCATAGAGCCCAGCCATTAAAGACCCCCCAAGAACACTCATCGAGAGCTGATATGAAACCTTTGCAACTTCATTGATGCTATCGCATCTTTCCTGTTTATTACAGAAGGAACCTTTGGAGAGACCAAGAAACTTGCCCAGGGCATGTATGTCTAATATATCTGTATTTCTGTCCACTTTTCTGTATTCATTTCTTTTTTTCTTCATCTCTCTTTTTTTCGGTCCTGGACATTGAGTCCAGGGCCTTTGTACTGAGATATCTCTTAAGCCCTTTTTAAAATAAATTTTATTTTGAGGCAGAATCTTACTAGATTGCTAAGTTGCCCAGGCTGGGCTCTAACTTGTGATTCTCCTGCCTTAGGCTCCCAGAGTGGTGGGATTACAGACATGCTCCAGCATTCCTGATTCATGTCCGTGCATTTGCGCCCTCTGTCTGGGCCAGCAAATGCTTGCTAAATTGACTTCCAGGACCAGGGCTAGGACTCACAACGGAGACTAGCTGCCTGGGAGATCTGAGGAGGTAAGGCCTGGGTACACATCCCCATCTTCTAGGGCCAGTAGCAGATTCTAGAAGGGTTTGGCTCTGGGACCCTCTGCCGGTCCCTTGGCCACATGAGCCCACGACCAAGGGACTGTGTGAACTCCAGCAGTGGCGCAAGGCTCCTCCTGAGCTTCTGGGGGAGGGCTGTGCCTGCTCAGCCCTGTCCTTGCCCTCTCAGGCACTTGAATTTTCACTTCCTCCGGGGTCCCTGGATGCAGGAGGCAAAGACTGACCAGAAGAAGACTTGCAGAATCTCATTCTCTTATTTTACCAGATCTATCTATTCATTCATTCATTAAATTGAAAAATTGGGGTAAAGTCCACATAATGTAAACCTTAGCATCTCGCCCATTTTTAAGTGTGTATTTAGCGGCATTAAGTACATTCATGTTGTTCTCCTGCCATCACCACCATTCATGCATGAAAACTTTTCATCTTGCAGCCTTGAGCCTTACTCAGCCGCTGTTCCCACCCCCAACAACCACCCTGCTGTTCTCTGTCTTTAAGAATTCTCTAGGACTCTGACTATGCTCCAGTGCCTCAGAACCACACAGTATTCCATCTTGGAATCTCTGTGCTCACTCATATACAGGTTGAGGGCAGAGGAAGGAGGACTTAGGAGTAGGTGAGAAGGTGAGAGTCCAAAGGGACCATGGTGTGTCTGAGATTCAGTGAGGCCTGAAGGCCGCTGAGACCCCCCGGGGCCTGTGGAGGGGAGCGCTTGGCACTCACAGCCTTCACGAGGCTCGCTTTGCACCGAATCCCTGTGGACACAGTGGTACGGCCCTCGGTGGCGCTGATTGCTGTGCTCCAAGAGATTTCTGCAGATCTGGAGAGGCAGAATCTGAGAAGACACAGCAGGTATGTACCCTGGCACTGGCTGGGCCACAGATAACCTTGGGTTTGAATACTGGCTGTGCCTTTTATCTGAGATCTGCTCTTGAGCAAGCTGCTTCACTTCTCTGCCTCAGTGTTCTCATTTGTAAAATGATGATGATAGTCCCGCCCTAGCAGTGTGGTTATAAAGAAGTACATAACGTGAGAAGCACAGTGCCTAGTGCCCAGTGAGCACCCACAGTGGAATGACCTGCCCTGCATTCCTTGCACTCACTCTGAAAAGATGACATCTTTAGCAAACAGTGTTTTTTGGTCTTTGCCAATGGCCCAGAGTCATGGCTGCTAATTTCTCTTCCTTTTAGTACGTTTCACACAGAAATGAGAAGTGGGAGTGTGAATAGACTCGGGAGGTAACTTCTGCTCATCACCTGCACTTGGAAACAGAAAGCAGAGAAGGGGACAGAAAAGCCATTTGTAGAAATGGAAAAGAGCAGGTGCAAGTGAAACAGCTCCCACTTCCGAGCCCATCCTCATCTCCTGGAAGGAAGATTGCCCGACCTCCTGGGCACACAGAATCCCCGAGCCTCTCCGCTCCAGACTCAGACGTGGGCCTCAGTCTCACTGTCTGCTGGGAACTTGTCAGAAATATAAATTCGGAGACCTCCATTTCTGACTTCTCCAGTAATAAACTCTGGGGCTGATAATAGCCCCACAGGTAATTCTGATGCAAGTTCAGTTTAGAGAGCTCAGCCCCATCTCCACCGCATTGCACGTCTCCTCCCCTCGCTCTGCTGTGTGCTCCACAATCATTCCATGTTGTGCTGGGCCACCCCACAGCTGCAGCAGGGTTGTCTTTGGAACCCTATACACCTTCAGGTTGCCTTTATTCCAAGCCTGGACTGTGCTGGTCAGACTTGTCTACAGGGGGCCTTCTTCCCTTGATCATCTTGCCACCGGATGCCTTCCAGCCACTTTATGTCCACTGCACTGGGCTTGAACCCACAACCACAGTGGGAAGTGCTTGGCTGCCTCTTTACCCTTCAGTGTACATGTGCACCCGTGCAGGGCACGTGGCAGGCACACAAAATATACCTTTGGATTTACTGACATTTGTTAGCTTGGAGGTTGGAGAAGAAGTACTGTGGAAAGTTGCCCAGGGAATACTGTTCCTGTCATCTCCGAGGGCACCTCGTGATCAACACTAACAGCCGCAAGAAAGTGTTATTCCCCAGACACCCGGCCTTGCACATCATTAGAGGAAACTCAACAGGTGCTGCTGGAGAGCTGATGAGACAATTATCACCCCTCCTGGCTTCCTATTTGCATGCCCTCTGCAGGACCCAAGTCATCCATGTGGCCAGCCCTTCCCTCTGCTGCCCGGCTCTTGGCCAGAGAGCTGCCAGAATCAGAGCCTCCACGGTGTGGGAGTGGAGGTGGCCGTGAGGGGAGCTGTGCTGCTGGCCTCCCCAGCTCTTAAAGCTCTTAGGACTGCCCAGACTGTGTTTCATTCTTTGGGAAAAGAAATACAATTCCAGGGGTGGAAATTATCTAGTCTCATCTCCACTGGGCCATCTGAGGGGAAGTGCTTTGCTTAGTCACACTGCTAATTAGGAGCAGAGCTGGAGGGGACACTAGGTCCTCTGATGTCTTTCTCTGTGCTTCTGCTCTTTGTGTAGCCAGGACTGGTGTGGATTGAGCAACAGTTTGGAGCTTTCGTCATATGGCCTGCTGGCCTCCTCCGCCAGGCCAGGCTCCCAACATTAGTACTGTATTCATCCCAGTCTGCCCACAGCCTGCACCTGGTGGTCCTCATGCACCATGGCAACATGGTCTTTCTTTAGTATCTGTGGACAAGAGGTCCCTCACTGGAGGAAAGGGCTTTGGGATAGGTGGCTTCTGCACTGATGGGCGGGACAGGCACCTCTGAGTCCTAAAACCCTACAGGCATTTTATTTGAGCCCCAATAATTGGCTCCCCTGGATCCTCCCTGGAATAAGAAGAGTATAAATCTAAGTTTGTGTTAGAACCTGGACAGCTGAGCAACATGTACTGATTTGCTATCCTGTAGTAGGAATGGTAATTAAATACCATTCATAATTCTTTTTGATACTAATGGCCACCTAGAATGTGACCTGGAGAAGCTTTTGAGTAAAGGCTCTGGGGGGAAGAAAGCACCGTGACTGATTAATGATGTCTGCTGAGGACTGCGTGGAGCAGAGTTTGCAGCTGCGCACACATGAAATCACAACAGAGTCTATTAGTAACAATTCCTTTAGAAGTCATTTCATTGTTAGGTCTGACTATAACAGAAAGTCCCGAATAACAGCCGCTTAAAGAAGGTAAACATTTTCCTCATACATAAAAATCTGGGTAGAAGCCAGAGGAAAGCTTTAAGGTGATAGCACTAGGACTCCTTGTCACTAAAGGTAGTTTCAGTCTTATTGTCTGAGATAGTGGCATCTTTGCCTCAGGCAACAGGATGGGACAAAAGAATTACTAAGGAGATATATTTTATATATATATTATATATATATATATATATATTTTAAAAGGTAAAGTCATGACTAACAATATTAAATACATGGGAGAGGTTTTATTGAACTCCTTAATGAATGAAGAAGCCAGGAAGATGTTGCCCCTAGTTCAAAGGAGAACTGAACATATGTGTGGGCCAACAGGGAGGCTCTGATTAGATGCAAACCTGATCAATATCCGCTGTAATATCAGCCTCATCTCCATTGGATATAATTTGCATTTTTAGGACAAGGCACATATATATTACTAATCCCATTCTTTCCCTTACAGAGTAGTAAAACAGCTCAAAGAAAGCAAATGTATGGTCTGGATGGCCATTATTTTTGTCCATTTTAAAGTGTCACTTTTTTTTCCTGACAAATGAAATTGAAGAACATAAAGGGAACATATCTGCTTGATTGTAAGGAAAATTCCTAAAAATCCCCCTGTATGTGCATCTGTGGCCAGCGTTAGTGCTGTGGCCAGCCCTGGTCACAAGGGAAGTTGGGGAATTGGGCCAGTAGACATTCTGTTGTGTGGGGGAAGGGACCAGAGACATTGGGGCAACCATCACCCTCCACCTCGGAATCAGCTGTGGTCATTCCTTAGGCCTGTTCTTGATCATCAACAATGAGAGGCGAATAAGGCCCATCAGATAATTGCAGTATATCATTTGGCGGAATAATATGTACCCCGTAAAAGGAGGCGGTGACTAATGTACTTTGTGCACTGATAAAACACAACAGAAGAGAGGATGTAACAGACTGTGCTTTTATTTGGAGAAAATATTATGAATATACTTATGAATACACAGGTTCTTGCTGAAACGCAAAAAACAAAGGAATAATAGTCTCTGGGTTACTGATAGGCTGACTTTTCATGATAGTTGCTCCTGGTGCCTTTTAAATTGGTATAATGTTGCATATTATTTGTTGTTAATAAGATGAAGTGAAATAAATGTCACTGTCAACATATGACACTAAGGAAAATTGAGCCTGGGGAGAAGGTGAGGTCTCTAACTATTTCTTTGTTTTTTGGTACTGGGGCTCAAACTCAGGATCTTGCTTGTGAGGCAGGCTAAATCCCTGGCCTAAGATTTCTAGATTATTACAACAAGTTGCTCAATTGTGAAAAGAAGTGGAATTTAGAGAAGAACAGAGAATCAAAAATCAGAGCCCCTGGAGGGAATCATTCTTGACTTTCAAACTACTTGGATTTAATATTATTTGAAAATCTTAATCGTATCTAAAAACATTAAATGGAAACAGATAGTTATGGTAGTTATTACAGGTACTTTAACACCTCTGCACACACACCCTCATTTGCTTATTTACTCATTTATTCTTTCTTTTTTAATTGATTTTATTGGTACATTTTATATTATATTATGATCACATTCAACATAGAGGGTTTGTATTATTTCATTTTTTAATTCTTTTTTTCCCTAGGATATGTTTGCAGTAAATAATAATTACATTTATCTGGGGAGTTGGTATGCATACATATCACATCTTAATCATTTTTTCTTCCTCTTCCCTGCCCTCCATCTCTCCCACCCTCACATCCCCTTCCCATCTCTACATCTGCCACCGTTACCTATCGTCTATTTTTTGTACAAATAATTTAAAGGGCAAGAAAAAGAGGTAGAATTTTTAATAGCATTTTTCTCTGCTCTTGTATAACTTATAATTTAGTGGTGCTGAGACTGGTGAAACAATACATACTAGCAAAACTGATGGTGAGTTATTAAGCTTTGACAGGCTAACAAGTATCTTAAGAAAAGGATTTTTAGTTTAGTTATGAAAAGCACAAAAGGACAAGAATTGGAAGAAAGTGGCTATTGACAATTCCTTTTCTAGGGATACCTGCTCTCACTAGCAGCCCAGGATTTGGGATGTGTTTGGGGTGCAGTTAGGGTTTGGCATCTAGTTCCATAAGGCAAAACTTCAGGGAATTCTGCATTATCTCCTCTGGCGCGGTCAGCACCACCTTTGGGAGCACTGACCAGGCTGGGTTGGGACACAGCTGCCTTCTTCAAGGGTGTGGGGAAGGCCAGTTGGCTTCACTCTGTAAGAGCCTTGCTGGCCTCAGCTCATTTTTTCAAAAGGACCTCAGAGGAGCTTGCTGACTGCATTAGCAGGCAAGGGCACGCTGGGGTTAATGGCTGAATGCAGATGGCTCCTCTGTGGTGACCCACTGGGGCAAAGCAGATGGAGAGGCAGGTGCTGATGAAGGGGAGCAGGGGGGAGACAGGAGAGGAGGAGGCACCATTACCTCCCTCTTATCTTGCGGAATGTGTCCAGCCTGTGTGGGAGGTGAGAGTGTGGAGTTGGAGGAGCCCCAGAAAAAGCCAGCCCTCCACTTTCACAAGAGAAAACAGAGCATGAGTCTAGGGAGGGACAGAGGTCACCTAGAGATTCAGGCCAAGCCAGGCCTTGCACCCAGTCCCAGAGGCCAGTAGGACAACCAGGGAGAAGGACTCAGGCCGAAAAGGGTCTCCTGAGTTCCCTGCAAAATGAAAATGACTTATCAGCATTTTTAAATTATTGCAATAATGTACCACTGTCAGCTGGGGTGTGTGGAGGTGACATTCCAGAATGTCTGCATTGGTTCTCAGCTTAAATACAGCTCAGCTTGGGTGAATCCTGATGAAATTCAGGTAGATGTCCAACATGAGTCATACAAATAAACCCCTCCTGGGGTACAGAGTGGGCAGGATAATCAGAGAGGGGCCCCCCACCTGGAGGGGGGTGTTGAGTGGTTAACTCAGGTTAGAATGATGCAGAGGGCAAAATATGTAGTTGTATGTAGAAAAGATGAGATAGATAATTTCACATCACCACCGGTTTGGAAGGAGATGAGGAGCCCCAGTTCTCCTGGGGTGGGGCTCTTTGGGGTGTGAGCCAGGCATTGTGACCCCTTCCAAGCCCAGGCACAGCGAGGAGGTGGGGAGGAGCCAAGACCATTAGGTGCAGTGGAGCTGCTGGCGTGTTCCAGCCCTGCTGATGTCTTGCAGAGCCTTTCTCTGGGGCAGAGGGGTGGGGAGCTGTCTGTTGCACTCTGGCCACACTCCCCGCTTGTCCTATTGGAGTCTCATGAGAAGACACCCGAGAGCACATCTTGGGACTGCATCCCATGGCCTGGGCTTGGAGGTGGCGGTGATGGGAGTTCTCTGAAGTCCTTTTGGCTCTCTGGCTCTGTGCTTCAGGGTGAGGTGGCTCCATCTGGTTAGGGCACATCGGAGGTTCCTGTTCTCAGTGTTTCCTATAAGCAGGTCCTGTCCGCCCCCACTCCAGGAGAAGGAGAATTACTCTCCTACCTAATTAGGTCCCCTAGCCAGAACTTTATTACCCGTTTAAGAAGGTGCTAATCTCCTAAGAGGATTGTGCTGGAAATATGATATCCCCCTCCTTTTGGTCTCTTTTTGGTAGTTCAGGGTTTTCTTGTGGCATGTTTACCAAGGAATGCATTTGGCAGATCATTGGTTCTAGAGCCAGAAGAAAGCTCTGTGCTTTCATCGTGCCAGGCAGGCCCGACCCCAGCTCCCAGTGGGCTCAGATGTGTCTCTCAGAGTGCCCAGCCTTGCCATCCTCCCATCACCTTGGCCCATAGTCTCCTGTTCCTGATTCCCATTTGCTTGTGTCTTTTGAGTACTCTAACTGCAAGTTGTACTCAGTTCTTTTCTTCCTGGGTCCTTTCCGTTAGATTTCAGTAACCATCCCCCACCCTTAAAGTGCCCAAGCAGCACTTCCTGACCTGGCCAACTGCAGGGGGAGACAGTCTGGGTAAACATCCCGGCAGTGACAAATAGCCAGATGTTTCCAGCCAGAGTCTCCACCCTGAGGAGCAAGTCCTCAATTGATAGTCCTTCCCAGCAAATGTACTGCTTTCTGTATCTTAAGAAAACACTAGGGCTGTTGTTGAGTAGTGACATGGAGCTTTGGGCAGAAAACCATCACACCCAGTATCTTGTACTATGAGAAGAGTAGATGTAGCCTTTTCCAATGAGTGTGTGATTTTAGTATTTGGCTTTAGGGGCTCCATTTACCTCTTCTGATCCCTAAACCAGTGATGATGTGCAGGGATAATTTCCAAAATGACCAGGCCAAGTGAATTTTGTTGACAATGCCCAGACTGTAGTGAGGCTTAAAGTTTTTGGTGTCCTGATGGTCTGAGCCTGGGAAATAAATGTTTTTTCTTGGGAATGAGATAGTGTAGGCTTTCTCTAGGTATCTGTGTGTGTGGGTAGTCCCTGGGCGTCTGATTGTCAGAGGTGTGCTTGCTTTTTGGTGTCAACTAGAGAGACCGAAGCAGTCCAGTACTGGCCAGACTCCAAATTTCTTGTGAAACTTCTGGCTTTTGTTCATTTTGTTTTGTTTCAATTAATCTTTCTTTCTTTCTCTCTAGATTCCTGCCATATTTTATTATAATTATAAAAGTGCCAGCTCTCTGCCTTTAAAACACTCCTGCTTTCCCTTTCTGCTTTCTCTCCTGAGTGCGGGCCTGTTGCCAAGGCCACATGTCAGTCACACTGCCCCTTCCTTGCTGTCCAGTTGCCCCCTTTCACTTTGTGATACTCCTGTCAATCCTCCCTTTCCCTGAACAGTGGAAAGTGAGCTTGCCTCAGGTCTGAATAAGGGGGCTGACTTAACTCCTTCTAGAGGTAGAATCCTTTAAAACAGGCCTACTTGGAAGTTGGGAGAGTTCAGTGGTTAGAAATGTCTGCAGTTACCTCTGTGAACTCGCGTCATAGCAGTGGTTCTGAAAGTCCACAGGGCATAGAAAGCAGGAAAACACTGCTCAGTTAAAAATGACTCAAGTGATAGTCTGCAGAGAGTACTTTCATGTGGTAAGTGTTAGAGTAGGCAGAAGCCCCAAGGAGGGACTTGTTTTCTATCTCCCCTCTGCCCTATCAGCCACAACCCTTCACTTCGCATGTACCAGTAGCTCACCTGACTGGGCTTTGTGTGTAATAGGGCTTTATAGTTTTCCAAGTGCCAACTTTCAAATTCTTTTGGAATCCTCAGACAACCCTCAAACTCTGCGGACACTGATTCTCAGCCAAGTTCAGTGGCCTTTCTGAGGTCACCTCGTAAACAAGGGGGCGTGTCACTGCCTGCTCACAGGGTCTGGGAGGCGGGTTTCATCTAACAATATTAGCCAGGAGATCGGGGTCAGTCTTCCTGGAAGTTGTCTTTCTCAGCCCCGGAGCTGAGTCAGTTCATGCCAAGGTGGTCTTTAGAAAACAGAGTTGGCACACTTAGTGATTCTGGGACTTTTTTTTTTTTTGCTGTAATAATAATTTCATAATCATTTTACATAATTGGTTGGTCGATAGGCTGAAATTTATTGTCTGTCATGTAGACATGTAGGTTCTGTTTTTATTTTTTTGGCATTCATAGGACATGTTTTTGTCACATCAAAATGTTCATTCCCAAATATTTGGAATTGAAGCCGTAAGCACAAATCAGTCTTGAAACTTTGTAGATTTCTATCTTTTTGACTTTGGAAGATGGATGGACTGGCTCTTTAAGCCTTTCGAAATATGAAAGTTAACATTCATCTGAGCCATAAGAGTAACATTTATGAGATAATACCCTACTGGAAATCTTACTAAAGAAAGAATAAATAGCCCCGCTCCCAGTCATCATAACCGAGGTTTGCTAAGGAAGGACTGGACTCTGGTGAGCAAGATTTTCTGAAAGCGGGTCATTAAGCAGGAACTTCCACAGGCTTCATTTGACACTTCTGATCAACCCTTCTGACCTCTTTTCATCCTCCATCTTCCCATCTGCTGTTATCATCTGCCCAAGTCAGCATTTAAAGCTGACAGTGTGAAATCAGAAAAACGAAGTTCTCAACAAACCTCTGCCTCCAGTGGAGAATGACCATTGCAGCTTTAACACGAGGAGGTGGAGACCTGTTTTTGATATTTTTCATGCGTTGTTTTCTCCTTTGCCCTGCCTCGGCACTCACCACACATGTTTCCAAAACATGCCTGATGATAAAAACCTGTGTAAACATTCTTGACTTGGCCACCAAGTGGATCCAGTAGCTTGTAAGAATCTAGGGTGTTTGCTGAAAAAGAGAGCAAGGAAGTAAGGTCAGTATGGTGTGATAGCTTGAATGCACAGATTGACACTGAGCATTTGACGTGTCGGAGGCATGAAAAAGAGGTAGAAAGGAGAAAGGATTTCAGGAAGTTTTGTATTGAGACATTTTGCTAATCATGGTCACCAGGATGATAATGTGAGCGTTTACTCTGTGCATAGTTTCTGTGCCTTTTCTTGTACATAAGCTCCTCGTGACAACCCCATGAAGTATTGTTATCCCCAAAGCTCGCAGACTTATGAGGCACAAAAGGAGTAACTCACTTACTCCTTAGTAGCCAGGGTCACTGTCTACTAAGTGGAATTTGAGCCTAGTGAGTTTGGCTCTTAAATCCATGCTTTGTCCAGCATGTACAGTGCTGTTCTTCTCGTGGCTTGAGATCTCACCTGGCTCCAAATGCTACCTTCCCTCTCTGGCGAGTAGTGAAGACTCCACCCCGATGAGTCAGGGTCTATAGCCTGGATCCACGAGGACACATTGTCCTCAGTGGCTGCTCCACGGAGCTGAGTGGCTGCTCTGTTCCTCTGTTCCTGCCTGGGGTTTTGGGGACATTCCCGTCCTCCAGCTTGCTCTCTGGTGGATAACATGTGGCTTTTGTATCCCTGGGCCCGGGACAAGAGTCCAGGTGACAGGAATCCAGCACACACAGATGAGAGGTGGGATACTGAAGGCCCAGGGCAGGGTCTGGATGACACTGCAGTGCCAGCTGGTTTGTGAAATTGTTTTACTCAGTCTTGGAGCCACTGAATAAATCTTTGAAACCCGTAGTGGTACACTGGGAGGTGTGGAATGTACGGCGAGTCATAATTCATTTTTCCTATAAAGCTTCAGAGTAGCTCTCTGGGTAAATGAAGAACAGTGATGAGACTACAGGGAAGAAACAACACAGGGAAATAATTGTGTCAAGATGGGTTTGGGACATGTCCCCGTGCACAGCCCCCTGCCTGCATAATGTATGGATCTGCAGTGGCTGTTTCTTTGTAAAGTAATAGTTTAATGGGGGCTGGAAGTGCCCCTGGTCTGAGGAATGCAGAAGGATCCTGGATGAAACGCTTTTACAGGGCTTCGTGGGGCCGAGCAACAAATAAAGAGAGATGTTGTAAGTAGGTTGACTGAAGGGCTGAATCTTCAGCGAAGTTTCCGGCCTAGTGCAGTGAAAACATCATGGAGCTTTGGTTTTTCTTGGTGTTACATAATTCAGCAAATGCACGTTGACTGAGCACTTTCTAAGAGCTCCTGGCAGGGACAGCAGAAGCTCCTGGGCCCAGCCAGAAGGGTTGAAGTGAGATTGCAGTGTAGAGAGTGGCACCGACCCCAGTGGAGGTGGGCCTGAAAGTTTAGACCGATTTTATCTGGACTTTCTTGGGGTGGAGTTTGGGAAAAACAAATTGTGTTGAGGATGGGTGGAAAGAGAAGGGCCTGGGATCATAGGAGGTTGACATGGCCTGGGCAGAAGGGGGCGGGGCAGCTGGTAATTTGAACGGGGACTAGGTTGGAAGGATGTGAAATGGCAGAGAGAGGTGACTTGTGGCAGGAGGAGCTTCAGCCTTGGAGATTTTCACTTTGTTGCTTGGAAGTGAGATCATGAGCAGGGTTTGGATTCGGGTTCCAAATGCTGTGGAAGCTTTTCAAACCGAAGCTTCTTTTCTTTTGCGGAGCTGTCCATCCTTCTGAATACCCTGCTTGGGACATGATGGTTGCAGTTTCTCTGTGCAGCCCCTGCAGGAGATCGCAAATCACACTCTGGGTAGGTAAGACACTAGGATGCAAACTTGAATCCCAACGCAGTGAGATACTATCTCAAAATAAAAAGTGAGGATGTGTGTGTATGTGTGTATGTGTGTGTGTGTGTGTGTGTGGTACTAGGTATTGAATACACTGAGATATGTTTTTTTCCTTTTGAGATAGAGTCTTACTGAATTATTAAGTTGTCAAGGCTGGGCCTGCACTGGCAGTCTGCCTTCCTGTGGGGAGTTTTGAGAAAAGTTTAGGGAGAAGGTGCCCATTGTGGGTGGACTAGAGCTGAGAAGAGTAAGGGGAGCCCTAGGAACTGTCAGGTCCAAGGCTGTCAGGATGGCAACAAGAAGGGGAAGAGGACCCAAAGAGGCAGAGAAGTTAATGAAGAAGGATTTGAAGGGGCTTCGTGGCCGATTAGATATGAAGGCTATGTGGGAGGACCCATAGTTGGTCCCAAATGGCAGGCCTGGTAGAACAGGCCGTAGTGTTCTGCATTTGTTCATTGTTCTCTCTCTCCAAGTTTTTGTATTTATCTTTTCAGAAATTATGTTGTAAAGTCAGCATACATCAGTTATGGTGTATTTCAGTCCCTGTGTGTGTGTGTGTGTGTGTGTAGAGGCACACGGAGTTAGGGAAGCTGTTTCTGTCACCCGCAGAAAAATGCCATTTTGTAGTCTGGGGAGGTCTTATGGCATTTTAAGAGGAGCTGGTTTACAAAGAAAGAAATTTGAGCCAAGCCAGGAGAAAACTGTTGTGAACTCTTGGGAAAAATTAGAAAGTAGCCCATATTGGTGCTGGGGATTTAGCTCAGTGGTTCCGGTGCCTGTCTTGCAAGTGCAAGGACCTGGGTTCGATCCTCGGTAACCACATACCATACTGGGTGTGGAGACTCATGCCCAGCAGCAACTAGTACCACATACCACAGTGTCGGGCGTGGTGGCTCACACCTGTCATCCCAGCACTCGGGAAGCAGAGGCAGGGGGATTGCTGTGATGTGAGTATGAGGCTGAGCTCAGGGCCAGCCTGAAAGCGAGACCCTGTCTCAAAAAAAAAAAAAAGAAAGTAACCCATGTTGTGTACCCTTTTCCCAGCAGCCCCAGCAGATAAAGTCAGGGCCTGGGTGTCAGGAGCTCTCTGAATCTTGCTACAGGGTTAGTTCTCTGACTGGACAAACTTGGGTTTGGACAAGTGGTGACATGATTGCCAACTGCCACGAACTCTGCTTGGCTCTTTCTTTTGCCTTGATTAGTTCTGGGAAGTAAAGAGGTGGTGTTGAGATCTAGCTAAGATGACTTGGTAGTTTAGCTGACATTAGGGGCATATTTGGGGGTCTTGTAGACCAAAAAGTGTGAACTTGTGTCACACACACTGTGTTGTATAATCAGGAGTGAAATCTTTCACATCAGAATGACTTCTTTTTTCTGCCTTCATCAGGAGTGTTTGCCTCTGAATCTTCTTGCTCTGTAAGGAGGAGAGTTGTCTCCTAACTTTATTTTGGTAATGATCCCCTCATGTCAAGTGTAAACTCCCATGAATATTTATCCTTGTCTCTCACTAACGGACCTGTGATTGATATGAAGGTACCAAAACAAAACATAATTTAATGGTGTTTATTTAGTTTTCACATTTGGGTTCTCTTACTTACTTTTTTGCAACTAACACCCTTCACCCTCCCTGGCCAGGTGATATGCTAAGTCCAAGGAAATTAAGAAGAATGAGATTCAGTCCCCAGAGATCCCAGAGTCCTCCTGGGGTTACTGCTTGGTGCCCAGCATTGTGCCCTGGTTGGCATGGCGAAGAGCAATGTGGCATCAACTAAGGTTCTGAGTCCTGGGACAGATTTCCAGGCCTGAGCCTTGTCCTTGATGTTCATCGACACCCTTCCCAGTGCCTCATGCTGTACACGTTGGCACATTAGGTTTAGCAGCAACCACTTTGACCTACTTTTCTTGGATAAATAAAAACTGGAGCTGGTTGGGAAATATTTCACAAGTAATGGCTGAGCTATTGGATTTGCATTCTCAGGCAGAGTATGGAAACCTTTGGGTCTCGTTCAGTTAAGAAATCGGCATTCACTGGTGGACTAATGAACTAAGGGTCAGAGAGAAACTTGATTCCTAGGGAACATAGTGGTGGATTTTCTTATAGTTGATTATTGGGTACTATGGTGTGTGCTAACTTTCAGGACAGCCCCTCCCCTGCAAGCAGTGAACTGGGATGGAAAGGAAGCCACAAGTGGGCGGTGGTGGCAGGCGTCCCCAGCAGCATGGCTTAACAGCTACCCCCAGGTTTCTCAGGATAGGAGCTGCCATCTGCCTGTGACAGGCAGCTTTGGGTACCATAGTGATTCCTTTGGTTGCTTTTCATTTCTTTCCAGCTCCACCTCTGGGGTCACAAGGAGTGCTGTTACTGGCAGCAGAGGCACCTGAGACGTGTACTGTGCTTGGGCGCCTTTGTCCCCTGCCAGGTGCTGTGGCTCTGCAGGTGGGTGAGCTCATGGTGAGCCATGCTGGACAGAGCGTGGTCTCTGCAGGACATAGTGCTGGACAGATGGCTGTCCCTTGGCACTGCTGGGCTTGTTTCACAGCCCAGAGGTGGCCCTCGCCACTCTCCCATGTGTTGCCAGGTCCGAATCCTGGGTTGCTTCTGGTACACAGCTGAATGGGCCAGTGGAAGATGGTGAGGTCATCTTGAGGCCATCCAAGGAATTAGGGGTCCTTTGTGGGGTTAAGCAGGGTGATGCTGCTGTCAATACAACTGATTCTATGACCCTTCCCCCAACTCCAGTTATGCAAAGTGAACACATTGGCCTGGGATTCAGGGGCGCATCCTCAAGAAGAGGATTGATTGGCCAAGCCCTTCTACAAAACACTCATCAATATGAAGCCTGATGAAGGCATTACAACCACTTGAGAGGACCAAAAAAAGGGCTTGAGGAGGCACCTCCGGAGATGTGAGGATCCCCAGGGTGGACAGTGTAGCCTGGGCTTGTACACTCAGGTCCCCTTGGGCCCGTGAGTTGCATTGATGGGAAGGACTCAACTCTCCTCTTGAGATCGTCAAGAAAACCTAGGACTACCCTTTGGATCCCAGTTGAGTTGGAATATTAAAGTGGATCATTCTCTCTCTCTCTTTCACTTCTTTTCTTCCTTCAGTTTCTCTTCTTTTCTTCACAATTTGCTATGGAAATTCCCAATTGACCAGAAATTGAGTAGAAAATATCTCCATTTGGTATGTAATTATCATCACCCCTTTCTTCTGTGTGGGTTATCTTATTTGTTAAATATTGTGCATCTCTTAAAAATGTTCCTGCCCTCTTGCTTGGGTTACTTCTTCTTTCTTTTCTTCTTTAGAAGTTGGGAGACCAATGATCTGAGTCTCCAGGAGGGTTTGAGGGTCCACAAAGGAACAACCAGGTCAGTAGCAGCTGGGGAAGCAGAGTCAGGAGACCCAGGAAAAGGCATACGAATGGGGGCTGGATGCTTTCTGACTGTGTACACAGCCACTTGTCGTAGTGCACCTGTCAACCCCAGAGCACTCTCATCACTCAAGGGTGAACAGAGAGACAGTGGCTTCCACACCTGATGGCATGTCTGTGTCACCCTCACTTGGCCCCTGTTCTCAACGTACTCATCCCTTGTCTGTGTCTTGGCTTAAGCCAGCGAGCTCCACCAGTAGGGATGTGGTGGCTGTGCAGCCTAAGAGAGCCCTGAGCAGCGGGTCACACACTAGCCTCTTGCTCCCAGGTTTTCCTGTGATGAGTTGGGGACTTGTCTTCATCCCAATATAATTTGGGGGTTTGAGTGTTAGCAGTATGGGAAGTGGTGGGAAATTGGACATGCAGACATTTTTGAGCAGTGGCAGCAGACAGACAGGAAATGTCTTTGTGCCAACTTCAAATAGCACACAAGTTGTTATACACCTTTCTCCTCACTGCAAAACCTCTACCTTGCAAAGAGGGCAGAGGGTAGTTCAGCGATGTGTGAGATCAGTGTTCCGGCTGGGTTCAGACTCAGAGCAACTTTTGTGTGTGTGTGTGTGTGTGTGTGTGTGTGTGTGTGTGTGTGTGCGCGCGCGCGCGCGCGCGCGCCCTGTCTGTCTGTCTGGGTAATGGGAGAGATTTTTTTTTCAGACAGAGAGAAATCCAAAACAAAACAAAGCAACAAAACAAAACAAAAGCCCTAAGGCTTATGGAAGCCATGTGTCTGTGCCGCAGAGTGTATGTCCACGGTGGTTTGCAGAGAGGAAGGAGGAAGTCACAGAGACTCCACCCAGGGCGACAGCGCTGCGTCCCAGACAGCTGGGCAGACTGTCTGGCTCTCCCACCCTGTGTTGGGGGTGCTGCTGGGGTCGGTGGTTTATGGCTCAGATCACAGATCCATGTCCCTTATTCCAAACCTGTAGGGCCAGATTTGTTTAGTAAGTCTCTTTTTAGGCTTTAGAAGATGTACATTGCATAATAACCCCAGTACCTTAAAAGGCAAACTTCATGATCAAACTAATTTTTCTGTATCAAAAATGAATCATTATTTACTGTACATGGAGTAGATATAGATGATAATACCCTTCATTTGGGTCAGGTGAGTTTTAACCCAAACTTATTAATAAATCCCAGATTTAGAGCGTTTTGGCTATCAGGCTTGCAGGTGAAGGCTTGTAGACCTTATGTCCCCCTTCTGGTGGATATCAGATCTGGATCTGAAGTTTGGTCCTTTCCTTCAAAGTTCAGATCCTGGACCCAGCCAGTCCTGGCTCTGTCAGTTCAGCAGGTGCAAATGCTTCTGCTGGTGCCTGGGCCTACCTTCCTTGGCTCCTTGGCTTCTCCACAGCAATGGGCATTGCCATAGTGTGCTCAGGACAGAAGACTGCACTGTTCTTAACCCCTCCTCATCTCACAGCCCCCCAGCAATCCCCGAGTCAGTCCTTCAGAACATTTGTAGACTCTGATCAACCTCCTCTCATTGCGCACACCCACCACCAGACCCATCACCACTGCCCCTCCCTCTGCACCAGGCCCTCTTGCTTGGGTTATTTTGACAGCCCCTAGCTAGCTTTTTGCTTCCTTACTTGTCCTAAGATGCCGTCCCCACTCAGCACCCAGAAGCATCCTTGAGTGGTGGGAGTCCCGTGTGCCACTACTGCTCCAGCTCTTCTCTGGGTCCCTGTGCCCCTTGGAGCCAGAGCCAGGGCACCTGCTGTGCCTCCAGCTCTGACCTCAGCTCCTGCTCACCCTCCCCAGTCACCTGTCGGCTTCAAGCCATCTCCCACTTTTACACCTGCTCCTCTCTCTACTCCCAGATACCACGGGGCTGGGCCCGCCCATGGTCAGGGTGGCTTAGACTAATACGGTCTCCAAACTTTCAGATCTTTTCTTTTGTAAATAAAGCATAAAATTTTTGAAGTCAAACCCTACAGAAAGTTCAGCACACTAGGAAGGGGTCTGCTCAGGAAGCCAGGTCCCAGTGATGTCTCTTCTAAGCAGTTGGCATAGCACTGATTAATGGAAGGGTAGACATGAAAGGTCTATAATGAAAAGAAAAGGTTTTTTCTTTTCTTTTCTTTTCTTTGAGACAGAGTCTTGCTTTATAGTTGCTTTATAGTCTTGAACTCAGCCTTGAACTTACAGCAATCCTCCTGCCTCTGCCTCCCAAGTGCTGGGATTATAGGCATGAGCCACCATACCTGGCATTGTAGTATGTGGTACTGATTGCTGGTGGACATGAGAACTCATGCCCCACATTGTTGTATGTGGTGACCAGGGATTGAACCCAGGTCCTTACTCTTGCAAGGCAGGCGCCAGAACCACTGAGCTAATCCTCTGCCTGACATGCATATTTTAAACCTGACTTTCTTTCTATGTCTTTGAGAATGAGAGCTTCCTTTGCACTTAATAATTGGTTTATTTCTTCTATTTACTTCAAGCCCTTCCCCCTTCTTAATTAATTAGCTATTATAAATGGCCTCACACTGTCCTCCCAAACAGGATGTGAGCTTATAGAACCCCTCACGAGTGGTCTGTAACATCACACATGATAGAGCACTTGTCTGTGGTGGCCCAGATGATGTGTGGAGATCTGATATCCAGACTGGAAAGCCACACCTGGGGGAAGCATTCTGGCCAGCAGAAAGAACACTCAGTTTTCCAGATGTCCTTTGCTGTGCACTTCAGTGGGTGTCTCCCCTTCTGGTTGAGATGCGGGTGTGGGCAGCCATGTGGGAAATTGAATCTGTGGTGCAGCTGCAATAACCTACTCATTTGTAGAAGCCTAAATTTCATAACAGTGAGTGCAAAAAGCACAGAATGGGTAGCAAGAGTTGCTCATTTTAAAAAACTAGATAGTTCCTGTTTTGTGTGTAAGTTGGGCCTGAGTACTTCCACACTCAGAAAAAGAGCCCCTCGAATTTTGGAACATAATTATTCGATTGTGTCTGAAACACCTTTGTCCCAGAAAATGGAAAATGGTAACACACTTCTTAATTACCTTTTCTTCACCATTCTGATACAGATCTAAATATTTTTAAAATTTTGCTATTTTCCTCCTATTCAGAGTCAGTGGGTGAATATCTTACTGAGAATAAATAGCACTGATTTTGACTGGCCTAGTTAATTCCATTTCACTTTATGTAATATACACTTGAGACCTATGCTTAATTTTCTTAGAACTGCCACTTTTTTTTCTTCCTGTTTTATTGAACATGTAAGACAAATAGGAGACTATAGTGCAGAGGAGAAGAGGGTGAATAATGCTAGGTGAACGGCGTTATAGGGCCATGTTATAACATGTTTGCCTATTACCAGATTAATCAAGTTCATGTGGTCATGCCAATTTGTTATCAGAAAGATAGTTTAAAGGTAACACAATATAAAATTATGAAGCACTCCACAGAAATGGAAATATGCTACCCTTTAGAGGACCTCTGATCGCAGCAAAGGATTTCTAACCCAATACATTTTATGAAAAAATTTTCCTTAATATGTTCAAACTATGCAGCTGAGGAATATACCCAGCTACTTCTTACTCATTGTCTTAGTTACTTTTTGTATTGCTGAGGCAAAAATACTTGATGCCTGAAGATAAGACATTAAAGGTTTATTTAGCTTACAGTTTATAGAGGCTTCAGTCCATAATCACTGGCTCCAGGCCAGAGTATTACATGGCAGAGGGGCAGTAGTTCATGGCAGACGGAAGGTAGCAAAGCAGCAAGGGACCTAAGCAGCATCTTTCTGTCCCCTTTGCCCTCCCCAGGCTTCTTAGGGTGGGTACACTCACACCCTTGATCCTAGTGCCTTTGATCCTAGCATGGCATTGTGAATCAATCCCAGGGATACTCACTCTAGATCCAGCCCCAGCCACAGCAGGAGGCTTTGGGGGCGCATCTAGACACAAGCTCAGATACTCATATTTGATATTAAGGATTGAGCGTTGTTGTTAATATTTCACTAAGAAAATCATACCTTTAAAAATATGCCAATTTAGGGGCCTGGGATTTAGCTCAATGGTTCCAGCGCTTGTCTTGCAAGCGCAAGGACCCGGTTCGATCCCCGGTAACCACATACCTATTCTGGGTGTGAAGACTCATGCCCAGCAGCAACCAGTACCACATACCACAATGCTGGGCGTGGTGGCTCACGCCTGTAATCCCAGCACTCGGGAGGCAGAGGCAGGAGGATTGCTGTAATGAGTTTGAGGCTGAGCTCAGGGCCAGCCTGAACTACAAAGTGAGACCCTGTCTCAAAAAAAAAAAAAGAAAAAAAAAGATGAAAAATATGCCAATTTAAATAATCTGTCTCACTTTTACCTTGTACTTTAGATGACTGAGTTTCTTTGTTTTTTCTTTCAACTCTGGGCACTTTGCATAGGTGCCTGAATAAATCGCTTTACTTTATTGTGCCTCAGTTTCCATGTCTGTAAATTGGGAGATTAAATTAGATTCTAAAATAACAGATTTGTTTACTTTTAATCCAAAAATTATAGCAGAAAGTAAAAGAAAATAGGTCTAGAAACTGTATGTTTCCACACACACAAAAATCACACATTATTCTACTTCCATGTAGCCAGCCTTATTTTTCCTTTGTGTATATGTCTGTGTCATACTTATTTTGTTTTTGTGAAGTTAGATCACAGGCTACATATTCCTTAATAATTTTATCTCACACTTAATATCATACTGAGATTATCTTTTCATTCTATTAAATGTGATTTGAAAGATTTTTCTCCAATTTTGTGGTATCTAATGCTTTGACTGTGCTACAATTTATTTAAATAGTCTGCTATTACTAAACAATTAGTTTCTAAAATTTACTCTCTTTAAAATGCTATCATATTATCCTTGTAGTTAAATCTGTTTGCACATGTGTGATTTGGGATAAATTCCCAGAAGTGGAATTGCAAGGTCAAGAGATTTTTTTTTCTGAGATAATGCTGAACACAACAAATGTTGTTTCCGCAGCAGCACGTAGGTGCCTGTTTTCCCCTCACTCTCATCGGCACGGATATAACAGCATTTTAGATGAGAATTTCCAGTCAAGGTGGGTTTGGAGCAAATGTGTGTTTCTCTTGCTGTCCCAGTCCGACTAAATAATAGAACAGGCAGAAGGGTGGAAGAGTGTCCAATACCCAGAGGCAGAGAGATGCTGTTGTCACACTTGCAGTGAGTTTCTGGTTGGGGAGAGGAGGCCAAAGATGCAGCAGACTAGAGCACAAGGGAGCCACGGCTAAGCAAGTGCAGGGACTGTTAGCACCTGGTGCAGAGCTGGTTTTTCTGCAGGGTTCAGAAGGGCTTCAGGCTGGGGGACTGTTCCACCTCAGAGGGCAGGAGTGAGCTGTGCAGCTAGAGACGAGAGCCACTAAAAGATCCGTGTGTGGACTTTTGTATCCTATACTCTTCCTGCAGAAGGTTCTAGAGCCAGACTGTGGTTTTAAAAAGAGAAAAATGGTTTAATGGCTTGGGAAGAACCAAAAAAGTGGTATGGTATTAGTTTTTGAGGAGAAAACGCGTCTCACTCAGAGGCATAACGGACAGTGCCATATCCAACCATAAGGACAAATGAGACTGGTACTCCTGGAAAAGGGAAGAGAGACAGAGAGAGACAAAAGGAGAGAAGAGAATCAAAGTACATAGGAAGGCAGTTTTGGAGATTCAACTAAAATATTGTGAAAAATAATCTCAGTGGAGCAAGTACAAGGTAAGGAAATCATCTAGAATACAAGATACAAAGATGAAAGAAACTATATATATTGACCTAAGAATCAGTCCTATTGTCCTAACATCGGACTAATAGGAGTTTCAGAAAAAAAGAAGAACTAAAACAGAGAAGAGATCAATAACAAAGAGCAAATAGAAGAATATCTCCCCCAAGCACAGTTTTATACAGCACAGTGAATCAAAGAAGAATCCCTGACACGTCATTGTGAAGTTTCAGAACACTGAGAATAAAAAAGGATCCCGTGACTTCCAGAGAGCAAGAACAGAACAGGCCGACTCTGTCATGTCCAGAACAACAGTGCTCAGGCTGACAGTCTGTTTGCAGTTTTACTGTTAAAGTTTTGACAGTCTATGATTTTTCAACCTAGTTTTTGTTGTATGGAGCCCAGCTAGGAATAATGTGCGAGGACAGAGCTTTCTACCACTTTTAATCACTATTTCAATCAGAATACACTTCACTAGTGAAAACAAGGAACTAACCCAGAACAAGGAGAATAATGGGTCCGAGGGACAGTGGCTGCACCCTGGAGATGTTGCGCACCCAAGCTGTGTAGCACTAGGAGGAGCTCCAGGAGGCACATTCTGGGATCCTACAGTAAAGAATCCGGGGAAGATGTGAATATCTAATAAAGGCAATGAGTCGAATGAAAAATGAAATTTCTGTTTGGATTTGATATTAGATATGTCGTCCATTGAATGGCTTGTGGGTTGTCACGTGCAAAAGAAAGTTTATCTAATACAGTTTGCAGTAAAGCTGTAATATGTAAATACTATTTGTTTCCAGATTTCAGAAGCAATATATAAATAAAACATGGAACTTAACTATGGTTAGAGGGTAGAATGTCCAACAATAAAGACATAAATGGCAGAGATACAGGGAGGCAAAGATAGGCAAAGGATGGGGAATGTTGGAGATACCGATGTCATCTAGTTATAATGTACAGTGCCAAGGAATATTATCTATAGATGATGGAACAATGAGCTGATACTTTAAGTCACTTTATTTATTTATGCTTTAGAGTTGGAGAATGCAGGAGGAACTGCATTTCTTTTTCTTTTCCCACTGATGGGAATGGAATAGGAAAGTGTTCTACCCTGGAGCAACATTCCCATCCCAAGAACAAGTACTTGTGATATCTAATTATTTTGTGTGAAGTAAAAAAGGAAGAGAGGTGATGAGTGGACCAAGTCCCCGTCTATCAGCAAGGCAAATGAGAACATCTCAAATACAAAATCAGAAAATTGGGATGAGGATTTAGCTCAGTGGTTCTAGCACCTGCCTTGCAAGTGTAAGATCCTGAGTTTAATCCCTGAAATCAAAAGAAAAAGAAAAAAAATCAGAAAAAGGAACATTTTATTTAAGGGCATGTCAGTGACCACTAGAAAAACTCAAAATAAAAATGAATATCATTGATTCCTTCCAGGGCCAGGAATTATTGCTTCTATCACAGTCAGACATTTAGAGTTTGATTACTTAAAACTGAACACTCAAATAGTTTTGGTAACATTTTAATAAACACACAATACTGAAATACACACTTTGAAAGAACATTTGATTAGTTTGGTAGGCAAAAAAAGAAAAAAAAAATCATACTCTTGTTTCAGTCTGTGTTTCTTTGTGTAAATTGCTTGTAAAAAATTTCATGGTTTGATGATTTTTTAAAAAAACTTCTTTTCCTCCTAGCATGTAGTTCTGCCTATACAAAGAAAAGCTGTAGCAAGCACAAGGACTCCCACTACCAAATACCACTATGAGGAGTGGTCCTTGGAAGGCATTCTCCTGCCTGGGCAGCCTGTCTCATCTGTGCCCACTCTCTGAGCAGCTTGGCTGTTCTGCTCTGGGTTGGTGTGCTTTGAACTAAGAGCTCCAGGAGGGCAGTGAAGCTGTTCCACTGTCATTGCTTTTACATCCAAGAAGCAACCCTATTATGTCATGCGTAAAGCCTGGGCGTCAGGCATAGTTCACAGTGTGCTCTTTCCAGTCTCCTAGACACGTGCTGGTTGCTGGGTGGTATGCCAGGCATGGGGTAACAGTTGGAAACATTCAGTCTGGCATTGGAGAGCCCAGCTCACTTCCATGCTTCTCTTTTTTGGAGTGGGAGACAGTGGACATAATATTTCAGTTCTCAAGACTCAGTCTTATCACCCATGAGTATAAGGATATCACCTTCGTTAAGGTGTAGATAACAACATAATGTGCTCAGTAAAGCAGGGTTATCAGAGTTGTGATGAACTTTAAGAATCACACAATCCCTCCTTGAGAAGTTCAAAGGGCTGCATTCAGGAAGATGTTTTAGATTTTGGGAGAGTCAAGCATTGAACGTCTTTGTGAGTAGCCAGGAGTGAAGAGTTCTCTTGGATTCGGATGTTACAGAACAGCAAACTCCAGATGTGAGGATAATGTTTTTGGTTACAAAATCCTGGGCTCCCAACTCAGCTTGTCTCCCTGTTCCATGTAGATTCCTTAGTTCCATTTCAGAGTTTTTACTGATTGTGTGCCTCAGTCCATTCCTGGATCAGGAACTGTGAAGCCATCAAAAGGAGGATGTGGCTTTGCTTTTGAGGTGCTAAGTCTTGGTGAGAAGTGGCAGTGTGGTCTGGTAGCTGACATTTGTGGGCAGCTAGCTGTGTGCCAGGCCTTACTCCAAGAGCTTCACTATCATGTTATACCCTCCCTGCATCATGGTGATTCTCTCACTTTATTAGATAAAGAAGGTAAAGCAAGAGCCACACGTCTTGAGACAGGCAGATCCTTTAAAAGGTAGGCTAAGGGCCGGGGAGTTAGCTCAGTGGTTCCGGCGCCTGTCTTGCAAGCGCAAGGACCCGGGTTCGATTCCCCGGTAACCACATAACAATACTGGGTGTGGAGACCCACACCCAGCAGCAACCAGTACCACATACCACAGTGCCGGGCGTGGTGGCTCACGCCTGTAATCCCAGCAAGACCCTGTCTCCAAAAACCTAAAAAAAAAAAAAAAAAAGGTAGGCTAAGTTTAAAGCCATTATTTTCCACCACTGAGCTATTTTGGCTTAGTGTGAGAAATAGGAAATGTAAACTGAAACACACATTTAAATACATTGTAAGGAAAGAGACCATTTCAGAATAAAATGCAAACTGAAAAGTGGAGACTGATAGCAGGGGATTTCTCTCTTCCCCTCCTCTGAGGATATGTAACCACGCACTGCCACTTCCCCCAGAGAAGACAGAAATACTTTATTGTTACCAGGTGAAGCTTTGTAAATCATTGTACACCCTCGATATTGCTTTGACTGCCTTTGGGTTTTCTGAGCTCAGGACAGCATTTGCACACACGTGGAGTTACTTGTTTTCAGCTACCTCTGACATCAGAGGGAACCAACCCCCCCAGGGCCAGTTCTGAGCTCTACTGAACAGAAGAAATAGGTGCCACCTTGAGCTTACTCCATCGATTGCATGTGTTATGCAGACTTTTGGTCCAGACAAGGAGATGGTGGTTCCTTCTCAGTTGGTAACCGTGACCTGGCTGGCTGTGTGTGATGGGAGGAAAACAATGTGCCAGCCAGATTTAAGGGACCGTTATTTAAGACATGTCTGGTAACAGAAGCCAGATACACTTTCAGGAATTGCAGGTATGGCAAAGCCAGTGAAGTTCAGGGACTTTCTTTCTTTCAAGGTTTTAAACTTTGTAACAAGTTATCTTGGAACACACTTAAATACAAATAGTTACAAAAAACCTTAAAGAATAAGACTTTTCTTTAGATTTCTGGTACCCTCATCCCCAGTGTTGATGCTTTGAGGCAGTCCTTGTCTCCTCTTGACTAAGATTCTTCCTAGAGATGATGTGTTGTAGAGTATGGGTATGTGTGCATGCATATATGTGTGTACGTACCCACATAGGTACCCCTTCTTTTCACATGCTAGCAAACACATTATGCTTGCCTTCTCCTCAATTAAGGACTAGTTTCATATTAGTCAGTACATTTTGATCCCTTTTTTTTAGCACTTGTATAGTGACTTACCATATGATGATCAGTTTATTGAAGCAGTCTTTGATTCACACATATTTAGGTAGTTAAAATCATTTTGAAAAACTCTAGAGCTTCTGGTTTAGGTAGCTTATCTGTGTGTAACTGAGACCTACACATATGGAGATGGATTGAGATAATTCTCTAGACTCTTGAACCTACATTTGGATGTGTTTTTCTTGGTATTATTGTATTTTGATCACAGACGACAGAAGAAGGTGGCTCAGCTGTGTGCCTGAGTGTGTTCGCACGTGTGGGTGGGTGTGTGAATATGTGCTCCCACACTGGTAGGTGTACATTATGTTGTGTGACAGATGTGCGTTTGAAAAACTCTGAATGGGTTCTTTTAATTTTAAATATGGAATATGAAATTTTAAATGCTTGGAGGGTGAGAAGATGATGTGTTATTTAAAGGAAACTTGTGGAGGAATCCTTATGCGAAGTGAGGAGTTCTTTATTTCCTTAAAAAAAATACTTCATTGAGGTATAGTCTACATACAATAAAGTGTAGCCATTTAAGTGTATGGTTTTGAGGCTTTTGGTGGATTGTGCACATCTATATAATTACTGGCACAGTGTCTATTAAGTATCTACTATATCCTTCCCGTGTACTAAGCAAGACCTGTCCTTCAGGGTGTGTGTGTGTATCTGCATTAAGTGTTTACACTGACATGTGAGGTGTTTGAGAAGGAAACAGTCCTTCTACCATTTATTTTATGCATGCAAGTGCCTTCATTGTGAGCTTGTTATCAGAGTGGAACCCTGAAAATATTTACCTGTCTACTCTCTGCTTATAGACTCTCAGTGCACTTAGTGAGCAGCAACTTTCTCCTCAAATAAAGAGCCTTTCGTTAAGTTAGGTGCTAACTGTGAAATCAGCACACAGCAGCCACTTAGACGCTGGCCATTGAAGTTCCTTTCCACATCCTGAAGTTTGGAGGATGTTCATTGTACCAATATCTCACATTCAGTCCAACTTGACTTTCCCTGCCAGCGAGCTCTGGGGGCTGGAGTGTGCCAGAGTGTGGGAGGACAATCTCCAGCGAAGGGGGTACAAGACTTGGGTAGAAGATCTTCTGCTCTAGGAAAGAATTCCTGGGTCTTCTCTCTAGATAGTCCCCCTTCTGCCTCCTTGGTCAATTCCCACCCTCCTCCAAGTAATGAAGAGAAAGAAACAAATGTTTGATGATCTGGGACTTAATTCTTGGAATAAGGCCAGCAAATGCCTCTCTTCCTCCTTCTCCTTTTCTGGATCCATCTTTCCTGATGCTCTTCCTGCCTCCCGCCTCCCTCCACTGTCCATGCCTGAGGGTAGCTGCAAAGGGAAGTGAAACTCACACTGGGATCCTGTGACCAATGGACTTCTAAGGTTTGCTTAGAAGTCTCGGGGTAAAGTTGAGCCTGTGGCTAGGGGAAACTTTACTTTGATTTTCACTGTCTAACGTCCCTTCCTTTGAACCTGATATCTCCAAAAATGGAGGCCTGCAACACCTGTGGATTACAGGGGACTAACTGTTGTCGGTAAATGGCTGCCATTGACAACTCAGCAGGGGTGGCATCCCTGTGATTCTGCTAACATAGTTGGCACACTTCCCACTGGGTAGGTGTGCTATTGGTAGGAGTGTGGCATGGACAGTCAGGAGATAAGGTTGAGAGTTTAGACTCTGCCCGTTGTTGCTAGGCTTCCCTGCAATGGGACACATCCCCAAAGACACATGTGCATGACAGTCCCTGGAGCCATGCAGCTGGTGTGCCCTCGCTAGTGCACAGCTAATGCCCGCTGTCTTGTGGGTGTGTCCAACCCACATGCAGCCCTGGAGAGCTATAATGCAGACTTGTAGGATCACAGACTTGTAACATCATTGTATGACCTAGAGCACGTTTCATGACTCCTTTGCACAGTGCTGGACTGTGACATGCAAGGATTCCACTTCTAGTGCCTGCCACATGTAGCCAATTGAATCCAAACCTGCATATATCAGATGTCACATGCCTTTGAACAATTTGGCATGTAAGATGCAAGATTATCAGTGATTTTATATTTCAGCCTACCTACATGTCTGTGCCTGTGAAGACAGACATTTATTGTCATTAAATGGACGCCTAAGTTTTCTTATATAAGTATTAAACTTGAACTTATAGATGTTTCTTTTCTCACAAGTCCTCCTGCCTCAGGCCCCTGCGTGCTAGGGTTTCAGGTGTTGTGCCAACATGGTCTTGTAGTGTTGTTTCATAAAGTAATTAATAAGTAGAAATAGTTTTGTTACTTTGCTATATAGTGTGTGTGGCTCGAAAAAACTCCTGCTCATTCAGTGTGGCCCAGGCAAGTTTGAAGATCAGACATCCAGCTCTTGTAGATTTGTTTTGAATAGTAAATGACATAACACACAGGAAGGTCTTTGAAAATAGGCACCACCCAAAAGAAATCCCTGGGAGCTTTATTTGCTTTTCAAATATAGCTTATTTTTATTTTTAGGAGTTTCTGCTTTGGGTTCTTTCTCCATCACTTTGATCCCTCTTAGTCAGTGGAACTCTTTCCCTGCCTGTGGAGTGGAGCGGCTCTACACAGCTCTCTGCCTTAGCGAGGTCGGGTGCGGAAGCAGCACATGTGCTGAGCTCACTGGTCCACCGGAAGTGAGGCTGGAGTCAGGATCCCGCCCCTCCCTCGGACAGGCTGTCAGAGCAGACTCCAGGGCCAGGTGGGGCCGTGCTGCTGACTGGATCTGACAGTGACCTCAGAACTCCTCTGTCCTGTGCATCTGGGTGGACCTGGTGGGGCATGCCAGTTGAAAAGCTGTCTATACCCCAGTTTTCTCATCTGGAAAGTGGGAACCATTGCTAGCCTCATAGGAGGGTAAGGGCACCAAGCCAGCTAAGTAAAGCCCCCCCCCCCACTTGCTGTCTGAGTCACAATAAGTTCTTAAAAAGCCTGATACTCCATCATTTCCTGTTTCCTCACAAACCCCCTTAGACCTCCTGGTGCTTAGGTGTGAGGCCCTGCTTGGCCCTGTGTTCTCCCAGGCCAGATACAAGCCTCATATCTTGGTGCTTTGTTTGATCTGCACAAGACTACTGTAAATTCATTAGAGATCTTAGAATAACATGTGATACTAGTTATCAGTTTGGATAAGAGCATGTCTTTTTTGTTAGGGGGAACTTATTACAGTAGAAATACTACTAAGTTAACAAGTAAAAGGCTTGATGAGTTGGCCTTTTTAAAAATTTAAATCTTTATTGGTACATTATGAATATACATCATCATCACGTTCAACACTGAGAATTTGTACCAGAATATGACATGACCTGATTCTCATTTTTTCCCTTTTCCTTCTGCCCTGCAACCCCTACCCCCTATATACATAATCTTTGTTTCCTTTTTTCTTTATTACTATCACACTCTTTTCCCCCTCATTATTTACCCCTACATACTCTTCTCTTTTAAATATTTTCTATTTCACAATATCAGCTATGCATACTACAACTCATTTACAACTTCATTTTCTCATACCAGAGAAAAGATACAATATTTACACATCTGTGACCTATTTATTTCACTTATGAGGATGTCCTGAAAGGTTCATCCATTTGAGTATGAATGACTCAATCTTACCATTTTTAATGGCAGAGTAATACTCTATTCTATAAAAGAACCACATCTTCTTTATCCAGTTTCAAGTTGATGGACATTTTGGTTGTTTCCAAGATATAGCAATCACAAACTGAGCTGCTATAAACATGAGTGCACATATGTTGCTGTGATATGAATCTTCTAATTCCTTTGTGTATACCCTAGCAGAGCGATGGTTGGGTCAAATGGGACCTCCAATCCTAGCTTTTTGAGGAATCTCCACACTGATTTCCACAGAAGTTGTATGAGTCTACATTCCCACCAACAGTGGAGAAGAGTTTCTTTTTCTCTGCAGCCTCACCAGCATTTGTTGCTGGCTAATTCTGTAGTAGCAGCCATTCTTTGTGGAGTGAGATGAAATCTCAGTGTTGTTTTCATCTGCATCTCTTGAATGATCAATGATGTTGAGCATTTCTTCATATACTTCTTAGCTGCTCTTACTTCTTCTTCTGAAAAGTAGCTGTTTGTAATGACTGTGCCAGGCATATGCTAAGTATTTTATGTAGGTGATGTCAGTGAACCCTGCGATAGCCCAGATGACACAGGGGAACCTCTGAGTGCCCAATGTTTTGTGTTATAAGTCATGGGATTTCCATGACAATCCATTTCACAGATAAAGACGCCAAAGCATACAGCATCAGTAATGGTCAGCAGGTAAGGGGTTAAATTGGGAGTCTGTCCTGGTCTGACTCTAGAGAGTGGGCCTGTCTGTCCCACTCTTTGATAGCCCTGCTCCGGCTGTCACTGGAGAGGTAGCCAGAGGCACTGTAACTTGAAAGGGATCATAGTCAATGAAAACAGAGGTGGTTGCTTGGAAGACAGTCATAGAAAGGTATGCAGTCTTAAAAAGGTTTAATAAATGGAGCTGCATCTTGGGGACATCTTGGAAGAACTTAGGGTGCAGGGTGTGTTCAGAGCTAACTCTGGGGATGTCCAGGAGGAGGTGACAGGTCAACTCTTAGATAGCACCAGCTACCTGGTACTGATGCCAATGGACAATTTATCGGGTTGTACAGGGCTGGGCACCTGGTCTGGGCTGTGTAATCATGATCAGAATTTGGGCTAAAATGAATCCAGCCGTGGACTCGCACCACTCTCTCCCCTCTTTCGTACTTGGTGACCCCTGCAGTCATCGACACTAAAGCTCCACCATCCTGGATGGATGCTCAGAGCCTCTTTGCTTGGCCAGCGCTCTGTGCCCATCTGCACAGACTGCGGGGCTCTTTGTTGCTTTTGGCATGTTTAACAGCTTAATTTCTATTTTTCTGTTGGGAAATGCTGTTCACCAGCATTGAGGCGGCAGCGGGTCCTCAAATGGTTCCCGATTGCTATCTTGAATGTTAATATCCTAATACATTTTATTGTCAGTGACCTATCCTCCCTGCCACGAGCTCTCTAACTTCTCCTTTGCAGAGATAGGCTTGCTGCCTGCCTTCCACTGGCCTCCCTGCCCAGCTCATTCCTCCGCTGCCTCCCTCCCTGCTTTTCACAGATAGCATTGTGCTTCGCCAACAAAGCCCACAGTCGTGGGAAATCTTTGACTTGGAGGATATGAGAAAGTGTTTCATTTTGCTGGAGGGGTTAGGAGGGATGATCTAATCTCTGAAAGGCATAAATTATTTAAATTCCATGCTCTGGGGCAAGAGGGCCCCTGATATTTTTTGAACTTTGGCAGAGACAGGATTCTGGTTTGGCTGTCTTCAGCAAGGCTGATGGTTGGTTTTCCTGTTTGTAATTCAGGGCCAGGGCAGGTTATACTTGTGACAAGGTCGGTACTAGTGGTGAGAGTTCTGGGAAACATTTTCTTTAATCACAAACTCAAACTCAAGGCTTCTCAAGACAGAAGGTGGAGAAAAGCCATCCTGAAAAATCACATTTGTCACTTGGTTTCCATCTGGGCCCCGGGCTCAGGGATAGTGTCTGGGGAGGGACCTGAGGTATTTGGTGATCTTGCTCTGTGCTGTCTGTACCAGAGATCTCATCCATGAAGCATGGGAAATGAAAACAAAATTTTGAGGGAAACCATTGGCACTGTCAGCCACTCAAAGCTAAGTGTGGCAGTGCAGCGGGACTTCTATCTGGCTTTAGAGACTCTGATTATGTGTGGGGTGAGGTAGCGGCAGGGTGGGTGCTAGACAGCATCAGTTCAAGTTGAGTGTCTCTACTTTGTGGCCACTCATATGTGTCATTCATGGTATAGCTACCTTGCCCTCCCTACCTTCCATCAATGCCAACGGGTGTAGGTTGTGTGCCTGCCTTCCACCTTGGAGATGCAGGCTTAGAGGAGTGAGTGGCCCACAATAGGTTGTGGAGGTCCTGGACATAGAGAGCCTTTTCCCATCTGCATGAATGTATCCTGGGTATTTCCTAACCAGAAGACATTGAGCTAAGAATGCAAATATGGTTATCACGCCTTCTGTCTAGCAGAGAAGATAAACAATGTGTTATAGTTTAGTCCAGATGATGAGGACATCTCTCATCGTGTGCAGTGAGAACACAAATGAGAGGAGAATGAATCTGACTGAGAAGATTTGGAAAGGCTTCAGAGAGGAGGTGATAATTGACCTTGACCTTGAATGGGGGGAAGGCGTCCCTCAGACTGTCTCTCGGTGTTAGTGTTACTTGCCAAATGTTTGCTTGATCTATGCTGGGGGCAATGGGAGGAGAGTAGTGGTTTCTGCCATCAAGAAATGCAAAGCTTATTGGAGTGAGAGCCTGGCACTTAGGAGCCAGTTAAAGCTCTGTGTGGACAGATGGATTATGGAGGCGGAGAGGCTAATAGGGAGACTCAGTGATCTGGGGTTTCCAGAGTTGCTACTCTCGCTAATGGAGCACACGGTTTCTGTAAGGAGAGTTCACATCTCCCAAAGGCATCTTCACTTTGAGAGGCTCAGTCCTCTGCTGTTTTCTCTTACCATGTGATTTCATCAGGCTGGTTTTCTATAGCAGAATTAGTAGAATGCATTGTGAGCAAGTTGGGCTGGGTGGAGGAGCGTGGTGGTACCCAAGTGACTGTGTTGATTCTCTCTGTATAATCCTGGTAGACTTTAAGGTTTGCAAACATGTGCAGCCGAACATACAACCTGAACGTGGTTATCCCCAATCCCGTGGAGGGCCATGCACTTGGTGAGCCTTTGTTTATGTTGCTTCCATGTGGAACACTTTCCCCATCTTGTCCACAATGACTTCCCAGAATGCTTTTCTGTACCTCAGACTCCAGGGATATGTGACCAGTTGCTGTCTGTATTAGGATGAAGATTCAGCACTCTTTCTGCTTTTTACCTCCCTGATGAGATTGCAGTTGTCACGAGAGCAGGAATTTATCTTGCACTTCTCTTACTTCCCGCAGGAGCAGATTGTATAGAACAAAGTACGTGAGTTTGTCTAGTCTTGGCCCAGAATCTCAGCATTGCCAACTCCCTTGGAACGTGGAGCATAGATTCCTAACCTGTAAAATGGGATAATGTGGGACTTTTTAACCTTGACACTGCTGACATGTTGGGTTGAGTGATTCTTTACTGGGACTATCCCGAGCATTGTAGGATGTTTAGTATTTCCCTGGACTTTACCCTTCAGCTCCTACTCACTGGCTCCTACTCACTGCATTGTCCTGTCAGTCATGACAGTATAAAATATCTTTAGATGATTACTAGGACTCCCCTGTGGAGCAGAACCACTCTCAGTTAAGAACCATAGGGATGGTGCTCCCTTTTGCGTAAGCACGAGCCCTCCTCCTGCTGCACGTGGCATGCAGTAGACATTCAATTGTGTTGATTCTTCTTCAGTCCTAATTCACCTACAGCTTGACACAGCATGGGCTCCACTAAATGGAGTTGTGACTCTGGGTTTTAACAGTCAGGGGTGGAACTCTCAGGTTACTCACTCGGTGCACTAATGGAATCCCTTGTCATTTTCTTAATTACAGATTGATCTGGAGCCAGAAGGAAGAGTATACGTGATCATCGATCTCTCAGGGTCATCAGGTGAAGGTAGGAGAGCATGATCTCTCGTCCTTGTCTTCTTCTATTGACCCTTTGTCTTCTGCGTCGCTCCCTTCCCTTCTTGGCTGGAACGTATCACCATGACATTTAATTAATTGGCATATTTGAAAGGAGAAGGTTATTTTGAAGATGCTATGCCTGTGTACCAAAAGGGACCAGCCATCTGTTAACTGGTGGAACAGAGGGAAGATTTCTGACTTACCAAGCTAGGCCAGTAAAGCAGGCATAGCTGTATTCTGTGTGTAGGGCAGGCTGCGGCGGAGTGGCAGCTTCTCCCAGGGGGCTGTATGGGGTTTGCCTGTACGTGGTGAGAAGGAAGTAAAACCACTTGGTCTAATGGTATTCCGGGATGAAAAAGATAAAGTGTTAAACTTCAGGATCTTACTTCTGTAGAACACCTACAGATTCTTTCACTAGTTGTTTACACAGTGGACACCCTGCTCTGAAAGAGAAGTAATGGGGCAAAAATGGGGTGAAGGACTCTCTGCTCCCTCTGGCTGATATGACAGCATATGGATTTTCTATGATACTTGGGTTTTCCTTCTCGCTTCTTTGTTACACTGTCTACCTTTGATTTTTTTTTCTTTGCTTGGTTAATACCTTTCCTGGGTTTCTGTTAGGTGGAAAGGACTGAGCAATCAGAGCATGTGAGCAGGCTGGAAAATAGAACCTTGTTGAGACAGGAGTGAGGAGGTCGTGGCAAGTGAAGTTGGGAGCTAGCTTTCTCTTCCTCCTTTCATTGCAGGTAGGAGGACATGAGGTTGGTTTAATGAAATGACACAAAGATTGGGAAATCATAGCTCGTTCTTGGCACTGAGACAGAATGCTGTTTGGGGGCTGTGTCCCAAGGGGAAAGATGGGCACTTAGCTCCCTAAGCTGTCCTGGCTGAGAAGCTCAGGCCTTTTCCCGGCACCTCCCCAGGATCCTATGAATAACCAGAACAAAGTCCCACCCCACACATAATCTCTAGGGGAAGGTTCAGTGATGGTAAGAAAAAGTTTGTGAACAGAAATCAAAGGAACCAGTTGAATGATACAGTATTTGATAATGATGCCTGATGATTTTCATTTGGCTAATTTGTTTCAACAGGTGTTCAGAATAATAGAATAATTGTGTGCATATGGCGGTCATGCTAGAATTTAGCTCTCTTTTAATAGCAATGATTCAGGATAGGTTTGAAGCTTTAAAAATCCTTCCAGAATTGGTTGCTTACATTTTATGCTCTTTATTGCAATTATATTTTGGCATTTCCAACTTCCTTTCTCTGTTCTCAGTGCTGAACAGCCCAGAATAGATCTGAGGATTTAGCAATATTTAGTATGAAATATTTAACACCTACAAAGAGGTCTAAAGAAAAGTGAAATGAACACCCACTACTCAGAGTAAGAAATAAAGCAACCTGGCCAGGCATAGGGGAACATTCTTTTAGTCCTAGTCACTCAGGAGGATGAGGCAGGATAATTTCTTGAGTCCAGGAGTTACAGGCCAGATAGAGCCATAAGACTCTTGTCTCCAAAAAAAAAAAGCACCTAGTAATGCAAAATCTTAATAGTTGCTTTTAACATTTTTAACATGTATGTGTTCCACATTCACCAGGCTTACAGTTTGGCAGTGGGCTCTGATTTTAAACATTGGTTAAACATGTGATAAGCAAACCTTTCTCTTTTTTTTCTTTCATAATCTAAACTAAGCATATAGTTCCTGTGCCAAGGTGCTGGGCAACCGATGGAAGGCTTGGATTATTTTCTTTTTCTTCAGAAAGAGGGACGACTTGCAAAACTATGGAAAACAGCTGTTTTTTTACATTAGAGAGAAAAGAGATGGACAGTGAATGAAGATATAAATCAGAAACAATTGAGTTTTTTTTGTGCTTCTGTGGTTTATTGCATGTGAATAGTCAGAGTAATTTTCATTGGGTTAAATTAAACTGCTCTCTCTCTCTCTCTTTTTAATCTCTTTCATCTAAAGAAAATAGAGTTTACTTAGAAATGCTGACACATGCCAGAATCTGTAAAGTGCTCCATGTGTTGCTGTGAAGGGAAGAGGACATATTTCCAGTCTTTTCTCTTTGCTGTTCCTGGACTTGAGATCTTTTCTGTGGGTGGTGGATAGACTTTCAAGAGTCCTTTCCTTGAAGCTGGTCTCATTGGTTTTCACTTGTGTCAAACCCATCTGTCTTCAGTCCTTTGCCAGGACTGTGAGGGCTCCTGGCCCAGAGGTGGCTTCAGATCTGGAAGGGCTGAGGGCATGAGGAGAGAAAATGAAAAGTCACATTGGCTACCTAGGCTGCAAGAGAAGGGTCTGGGGTGAAATGTGGTTGTCACAGCTGTCCCACGACTGTATTTCCAGACTGTGGACGTTCACAGGTCCTCGCCAGATTTCCCTTCCTGAGTGCATATACTGAACTGTGTTTTGTGAAAGGGTGAAAAGAGAGTTGAAATGGGGCATAGCTGAAGTTCCACCACTCTGTTATTTTGCCACTAGGCTTCTCTTGGTGCCCCTGCCTCCAGTGCTCCAGCCAGTCCCATCAATGCAGAGAATATATTCGGAGCATGGTACAAACTTTGCAACACATACAGATTCCAGAGAGTTCAGAGAAAGGTGTGGGGTGAGAGGGTGTGAACACATCCTCTTCTTCTAGAATGTGCAAACGATTCCTTTTGTTGAGAACCTGCTGTTAGAAAGCCTGGGTGTCTATGTACGCTGCAGCTGGGTATAATGTGATTTCTAACCATCTAATAAAATTCCACCGCTTGCATATCCTGTACAGTTCACCATAATGGGATTTGACCAGTGTATGTTTTAGCTAAACCAGACAACCTAACGTCATATGTAAAGGCTTAGGCTGGGTGACAGTTAGGGTCACTTCTGGTCATGTGTTTTAATTCTTTAGTGTAATTGGAATCAATATCTGTCAGGTCACCATTGAGGGCTAGCTGATACCTTCCAGGATGTAGAAGGAGTTGAAGAAATGGGTTACTTTTGGAGAGGTATGGTTCTAGACACTTTGCTTACATTTTCCCAGGTATCAGACCTACTCAGTCCCGATCATGTGTGTCCAGTACCAGGCACTTCTTAGTGTTTTGTTCTCATCTGAGACAGCAATCATATGGATGCCTAGTAAGCAAGATGGTATGGACCTTGCATATACTTAAAGCTTAATTAGCCCAGGTAACAGAAGCACAAATAGCAATGGAATTTTCAATTACGCAGATGCTTCTTTCTTTCAGTGTCCATTGGTTAATCTTCTTTGATTACACCATAATTTGTGTATGATTTCTTATTCTTTAGAACAGTATGGCAGTGCACCATTATCTTCAGACCCCTAGGTAAAAGCATGTCAGAGCTGACCCAGGACTTCTAGGTCCTTCTTCTCCATCCAGGTGTGGTGCTTATCTGGAGAATTCTGTAGAGTCTAAAATCACAACAGAAATGATAAGAAGTAAGTAGGCCTCAACGCAGTGTTTGGGTCACCAAGTTGTCTCTCTAATAGAATTCAGAAGCTGTAACATAACTTGAAAGGTTTTTGCAACACATACATCAGAGGTGCAGTTCACCTGAGTTCCGCAGGGACTGCGAAAGTGAAGAGAAGCAGGCAGCGGGTTTCCCCACCATTTCTGCAGCCACGTGCTGCTGAATACTTCTGTCTCCTGTCCGAAAAGGAGCACACCCTTAGGAGTCCTGTCAGACTTGGATGTGAATGCTGGCTGCCATTCTTAAGTTTGGAGCTTTATATTATTACTTACTCATAAAAGCACCTGTGGTCAGCACCCAGGGGAGGTTGCTGTAAGAATGGTGCCTTGGTACAGTGCCTTTGCATGTATATGATGCTCGGTAAGTATCCAAAGGCCTTAGAGGTCTCAGGACAGAGAGGCGGGCAGAGTTCTACACAGTCCCCTTGGCAGTGGTACGCAGCAGATTCAGGGAAACGGTGAGAGTAGCTTTCCCCTGGACATGGCTTGCACACTGGAGCCAACCACAGGTCAAGGTAAGAGAGAATACAGAACGTATAACTGGCCGCAGCTCTGAGATTGCTTTCAGACCTTGCCGCGTTGTTGCTCCCATTGTCTTGTTTCTTCTCTGCCTTCCCCAAATGAAGTAACTATCAGAAGGCCTTTCGCGAGCACCCCTGAGCCGCTGGTGTGAGTCTTGAGATCTTCAATGTGAGGAACTTCTCCTTTGTGGGAGCCTGTCTCGTCCCACCCCTGTCCAGTACAGATTGAGAACATGGAGTTCCCTGCTCTTACCAACCTCTTGGCAAGAGCCCTTCATCTACTCGAAGATGATTGTTAAATCTCTCTTCTTCAGGCTGAATCCATGAAGTCCCTTAACCTTTCTGAAGGGATATTTTAGACGTCTTAGCTCATCTTTGTAGCTCTCTTCTGTACTGTTTTCAAATTGCACAGGGAGACAGATGTGGTCACACCAGCTTTGCTTGGTTCTGGGAAAATAACGTGGAAATTTTAGCTTTGTTGAATACTTGACGCTCTCACCTTTACCTGGGGATAAGAAGTGGAGAAGGCACGTGATGTGCCTACGAGCTAGAGGGTGACCAGGAGGGAAATCATGGTATGGAAATGATCTCCCCACTGTTCTTTTTGTTAGTCTGTTTCTTAAGAAAACTTTTTTTTTTTTGAGACAGGATCTTGCTTTTGTAGTCAGGTTGGCCCTGAGCTCAGCCTTGAACTCACAGCAATCCCCCTGCCTCTGCCTCCTAAGTGCTGAGAGTATAGGCATGAGCCACCACAGCCAGAATTGTGGTGTTTGGTACTGATTGCTGGTGGGGATGAGTCTCCACGCCCAGCATTGTTGTATGTGGTTATTGGGGATTGAACCTGGGCCCTTACACTTACAAGGAAGGTGCCAGAACCATTGAGCTAAATCCCCGGCCCAAGAAAGCCTTTTATAAAAATACAGAGCTAGAGTTCTTATCTTTTAATCCCAACGAGACCCAGGAGTCCTTTCATAATAAGCAGATCCCTCTTCCCATCTGCCTTGGTCCCAGTTTAGGAATGGTTGGATCCTTCTCAGGCTCTCTGTCTTGTGGACCCATAATTAATTCCTGGTTTGAAACTAGACTTCACTCAAATCCTAGCAGGACAGTGACCTTTTCTACTGACATTCCTCCGTGACGTTAGAGTCTGGTGTCCGTGGCTTCACCCTCTCCGGTGGACAGCCATCTCCCAGATTCCAGCATGCTGCCAAAGTTTCCATTCATAGGAATTCTGCCTCTTCTAAATTAATTATTAATTTAATTATAATCCAATTATTATTAATTAATTATTAATCCAATCCTTTGGCTAAAAAGGAACCACCCATTCAGATAACCAGTACACTCCAACAAACGCGCCCAGCCAGAGGTCTTGCTTGGTGTGGGGGGATGGGAAGTGGGAAGAGAAATGAAAAGTGAAGTGGGACACCGGCAAGAATTAGAAAACGTGGCCTTTCCTTCAGGGTACTTGCGACTTAATTGACCATCAGAGACGAGCAGCAGGAAAAAAAGCCTCAGAGAACAATGCAAGCCAGTACCGCAGTGAGGGCTGAACTGGATGTCACCAGTTGCTCTAAATGGAAATAAATTAGCACTGGACTTAGCCAGGAAAACGACAAGGAAGAGGCAGGGTTTGGATTCTAAAGGGAAAGATAGATAGGGTAGATTGTTAGGAAAGGAGCGGAGGGCACATTCTTCTATCATTAAGGAGCACTGGACAGGCAGCATAAATTAAATAGACCAGTGTGTTTTTTCTGGGAGCATCCAAAGATGGTCATCAGTGTTCTGGGTGGCAGTTTTCATGCTATGCAAGCAAGCAGATGAAATGCCAGAAATGATTAATCTGCATTTGAAGATTGAAGGCGATTGTTCTGCATGTAAACTTCACAATCAAGGTCTCTCTCCCTTCCAGACCTCAAGCGGGATTGTCTAGGTCCAACTTGGTCAAATCCAGGACACTGTGCAGAGCACCTGTTACATCTGCAGCAGCGCGAGGTGTTTGGAAAGTTAAGCCGAGGTCCAGGTGTCCCTTTGTAACCTTTAAAAGCGTGTTTCCTTTTCTTCCCCTCAGCAGTCTCAGAGTGCCCTGGTAATACTAATTGCCCCACAGTCCGAGCCCTAGCCTCCTCGCCAGCCTCGCTAAGGTTTCTCCAGATAAGCCTAGACGCTCTCACACTTCCACTTTTTGAGTTCTATTCAGTCTCTGTGAAGCAGTGTTACTTACGAGCCAAAGGTGAGCTTCTGGCTTCCTAAACCGAGCCCTACAAAGCCAGGCCCCAGCTCCACGGTGCTGATCTGTCGGCCTCCTGTGATGTGATTTTAGCTGTGAAGTTCCGGTCCTTTTATCCCCTGGTTTTCCCAGACATCACAGACGTGTCAGGTTCTCAAGTAGTACATGCAGTACCCAAACCCACAACATAACAAAATTCAGCTGTTCAAAAACATCAGTCTTGACAAAGTGATGTTTGTAGGATTCCTTGACTGCCTCAGCATAGTGACTTGTGGCTATTGATCCTCAGCTATGGGGAGCAGGCCTTTTATTATCTAAACTTTTGGCTTCATCCTTATCCTAATTGAATAAATACTTATTCCTGGAAGTGACCATGTGCGCCATTGGAGATGGGAGTCAGCTTGAAAACAGCACAAGGATCCTTCCAGGGAATTTATGATGTCACAAAGAGAGATTGCTAAATGTTTGATGAACCAAGAAACCTTCATTTTCTTCCATATAGCCTCTCAGTGTGCAGCAGTTCCTCTGAAGTGAATCGTCCACGGTTGACACTATCAAAGGCCAACATTTGGAGAGGGAAAGTAGCGTAGAGTCTGAAGTGTTTGGAGAGCACAGCTCTTTATGATCTCTGCTCCAGCCTCCTTCCTGTCTGCCAGGACATACATTTTCTATTGACTGCATGCCTGTTTTATTGAGGAAGTAATTGAAGAAGGAGTAGTTACATGGAAGGAATACGTTTATAGAAAGTGTAGGTTTATAATAAGTCCTCAGTTATGGCGTGGGCCTCACGTTTCCTCACATTGTGTCTCTGTTGTCTTGTTATAGATCATCTCTGCATCTTATAGAGAAGATTGTTTGGGGACAATCATGTTTGCAGCTCGGATCATATTTGGTCAAAGTGGCGTATAATTTAAGCATTTACTGTTGATAATGTTCTTGTGATTTGGCTGAAAAGAAAAGGATATTTCCATTCATCTAACCTAATTTAGAGAGTTGTCTTTCAGCACCACTTATTCTGTTCTTTTATCTAGTTGAAACGGGTCAGTGCTGACAGTCTTATTGATGTTCCTTATCACCTAGATATGAGGACACCTTCACAGTCACAGTCAAGTGCATTCACAGTCAGGAATTGAGGGGTTAACACCAGGCCTTTTCTGTTCCTCCTTTATCATCAGCCTTTGGTGTGAGCTTTTGTAGACTGACGGAGGAGTGTACATGTACACATGGGTGGGAATGGATGTCTCTGAAATCCCCCAGCTGCTTCCTCCTCATCCAGATTCCCTTCTCTTGAAGCATGCTGTGTTTTCTCATCTAATACATACAGTGCCGTAGGAGTATGGGGGAAATGAACATTGTCCCTGCTCACAGGAAGCTCCTTCTCATAAAAGGAGGTCGCTGAGCATGATAGTGTGCTCCTAGTGTTACTAGGACCAAGTGCAGCATGGCTGCCAAGAAGAGCTCCTTCCACTTAAGACTCTCAGTAGATGACACCCTTCTGTAGTGATCCCGTAGGATCCCATTGGATCGACAGAGCTGATATGAATTGTAGGTACTAACTATTCACCTCTGTCTTTGGTTGAGGAAATAGCTTCTGTCCGCAAATGATCTTCTCAAATAGAAGATCAAATAAAGGGGAGCTAGGATTTACCAGACTTTTCAGGAAGCATCTTACTTATACAGTCATTCATTCAACATATAGCTAGCTATCAGGCATCTAGTGTTACAGTTACTCTTCTCGGTGCTGAGAGTGCAGAAATGAAAGTAGAGATGGAAATCCCTGGGGGTTGACAGTCCAGTGTCTGTGTATGCCCCTGTGTGAATGTGTGTGTCTCTGTGTGTGCTTAGGCTGTCGTTGCAATGGTACAGAGTAGCACAATGGGAATAGTGGTTGTCTGTTCAGAAGAGAAAAGGGAATTTGGAAAATTTTCAATAAAAGGGAATTTGGAAAGGAAGGAACATTTCTTGCCTAGCCTAGAATTTTGTTTTTCCTTCCCATGTATGTATATGAGCTATTTTAAAAATTACTTAGAAATTTTAGAAAATAAAGAATGAGGTGGAATTGTGACTGTCCTCTTACACGTGGAGGTACAGGAAGTGCTGTCAGAGCGGGATGACCCGTGAGGACAGGGCCAGGGAGCACCAGGATGGATGTTCTGCACAGGTTTCGGGTTCAGCAGCCCTTCTAGTGCACAGTGGGCTGAGTCCTCCTGTGGTGCCATAGCCGAGCCTGCTTTCTCCTGGTGTAGAGAGGTGTATGGACCGAGTGGCCTGGATGCCCATGTCTGCTGTTAGCATGGTTCGGGATTGAGCAAGTACTACTTTGTTTCCCAAGCGCAGTCATCTCCACAAACTGACGATCTCACTGGCTTTGGTACTTGCTGTCCAGCCAAGTAGGACAAATGGCTATGGGAAGCAGCAGGGTTCATGCTCAGGTACTTTCCGGGCATTCCAGTTTGTCTTCTGACTTGATGTATGTCACAGGGACATATAGTTCAGAGGCAGAGGTGTTCTCGGTAGCAGGCACTCAGGACCTCTACAGGGATCTGTGGGATATATTTCCAGACTGTCAGAAAGAGCAAGCTCAGGGGAACTTAAGTACGTATAACTGAGGCCTGAGGTATTGTTCCTGCTCCACCATTAAATATTTGCTTAATTTACCAATTCATGCAACAGACATACCAAGTGTATTGCCTGCTGGACCCCTTGTGAAGGGTGGAAGGAATAAAGGGACCATAGTCCCTGCCCTCTGGGAGCGTCTAAGCCAGGGGAAGTCCAGCAAGGCATAGTCCATGCTGAAGCCTTGTTGACCTGCTCTAGGAGCTCTGCTTGTTCTTCAGTTTTAGGGCAACAACCAAGACAGGTTTGGACATAGCTGGGCACCTGGTATGGGGAAGGGGAGAGAACAAAAATCTTCAAGCTAGATCTCAACAGAGAGATTGTTTACACCCAAATGGATCTGCCAAATTGGCCTTATTGTCCCCATCGCACACAGGCAAAGTGAGGCATTTAAGACTGAATCACTAGCAGATGCTGTGGAAGTGTGGACTCTGACTCAGTGGGCCTGCATTTGGCGCTGAGTCGCACACTGCAGCACCAGCTTCCCGTTCCAGAGACCATGTTCTGAGTAACAAGAAACTAGGCCGTCGATGTTGCCTATGACCCACTCCTAGCGGCATCAGTTCCTACTTGACTGAGGATCAGTCCTTCCTTCCCTTCCCTGACCCCTGTTCAGTCAGTTTTGAAATGATACCTCTGACTCCTTTTCTGTTTAAAGTCTTCTCCCCTCTCCTTTTGGGGAAGGGGACTGAAGAGCCTCTCGGTATTTTCAGGGAGGCTGGACGATGCCCAGGTCGTGCTTTTTAGTCCTGACTTGTAGTTGGATAAGGTCAAAAGGAACAGACAGCATCATGTTCCTCAGAGTTGAGAACAAGAACCAATTTACACCAGGAAAACAAAGCACTAAGTAACCCTTCTAAAAGCCACCAGTCAGGATATTGGATTTTTTTGTTTTTGTGTTTGTTTTTCTATAAATACTCTGAGCGGATTGAGTGGTGCTTGAATCTGATCCCCTTGTGCTAATTTTCTCCTGATTCTTGGGGCTTTAATTAAAGTCACTGGCCCAGGGACGTTGCTAGAACTTACTTCCGCGTGACCCTCCCTGACAGGCCGTTACACCTGCTTCTTATGGAAGGAGAAAGGTAGGGGAGGGAGGGGGAGGATTAATGGCTGGGAGCACAGTGAGGACGTAATTTTTACTTGCTGGATAAATGTGTGACTAAATGAAATAACAGGAAAAAGTGTCACTTTTAAAGGAGACTATTGAGATAAATAAGGTGTTTGGCTGACTCTGCTTTGGATAATCAGTTGTTTCTTGTCCCAGTGTACAGTCAATTTCATGGGTGGGTTTGGGAGCGAGTGTTTAAGCTTTTGGCGGCAGGTACTTATTAGGGCTTTTTGAAGTTACCTCATTGCCTTCTTATGTACAAAATCACCAGTTATGATTCCCTGTCCCACCCTTTTTATGCAGTTACTTCTCTGTTCTTTCAGCATGAGTTTGTAAGTTCACCTCCACCCAGAGCCTTCCCACACTGCCCCACTCCCTGCACCTCCAGGTTCACAACTCTGTGTTTGCCCCCAGGTTCCTCTGTCTTTCTTTCAACCATGGACTCTTGTATTTATAACTAGAGTCCAGATTGTGCCCTGCCTGGCCCACAAAGCATAGCCATTCGGAGGCTGAGTTGTGCAGTGTGAGCCCACTGCTGGGAGGCCCCTCCTGCCTCATGGTCAGCCACCCTGAGACCTGGAGCTCCGTCCTCCAGTTCTAACCATGCAAAACCAGTCTGGGAGCAAAGCTCATCTCTGGCTGGGAAGCCAGACCATCAGAACCCCGCGTGAGAGCATAGGTGAAGTCTCTGTGAGCTTGACTGCCTGCCGCAGGGTCTCTAGACTTCAGGCCCTTGGCAAGGCCCTGACCCATTACGTGATTTCAGCGTAGGTGGCTTTATGGTTAGGTGTAGTGTGGGTAACCCCTGCGGCTTTATGTGAGATGTAGTGTGGGTGACCTCTACAGCTTTATGTGAGGGGTAGTGTGGGTGACCCCTGCACTGCATCATAAGCAGAGATTCTGTTCCAGCCTGGTGAAGGGGAACAAATCTGTCATCCACAACTGGCTCAGCAGGTGCTGGGGTTTTGGGAGTCTCAGGTTGAAGAGTTTCTGAATCCAAGTGAGAGTCAGCTAGCCAGTGTCTCTCCTTATACTTAATCCTGGGGACCCAAGTACAAATATTTAGGCTGAAAAGCAGCAGGTATCACCAGGTGTGTGTATTTAAACACTTAACATGTGACCAAAGGGACTAAAACTTACTGTGTGCCTCCTAGGGCAGCTGAAGGATGACAAGGTTACAGGAAGATACAGAGAGTAGGATCTAAGTTTAGTCTATGAGGCAAGCCTATTTCAGACAGAGCTCGGCGGCAGATAAATACACTTGAATGGCGAGCGGGGAACTCTCCATCTCTGGAGATGCTCAAGTGGGGACTGAAGGATCATTTCAAAGTACTGTACAGCAGACTTATATTAGCTGGAGGGCTGGCTTGGGTGATTTGAGTTCTTCTTTGTGAATAAAAGTTTCCATTCTTCTGTTTATTTATTTATTTTTTTCAAAATAAGATTGGAATGTTTGTAACCCGTAAGGTCCCTAAATACAGACAGTTGATCATCATAATGCAGCTCTTAAAACTCCCAGGCCTGCTTTGCGACGGGATGAAATGATAGAAGGGGAAAGTGGGATCTTGGCTTCACTCTACAGAGTGGTTGTGTTTCATGATAATGTAGGCAGCAGCAGAAATGTTAAAACCTGAATCTTGTTTTCAAAGAACAAGGGAAGCTCCCTGTGGATTTTAAATTGTGTGACCCTCTCCTAGGAAGGCTCCCGAGTGAGAGACTCTCTTGTGTCATCGTTATTTGCTCCCCCTTCTCCCCTTCCGTTCTTCCTTCCTCACTTCTCTTTGGTTTTTAGTACCTGAGGTTGAATGAGGGCTCACATGTGTGTGCTGGGCACACGCTCCACCACTGTTGCTCCTTCATGTCCGTCAACTGGGTTCGATGTGGCACTTGTTTAAAGAGCTGCCGGCTGCAGGCCCATCTGATACACTACGAGTGGATCGCCTCTGGGAGGTGAGTGTCTGTGGACTCCTCCACCCTGACACTGACCTCCCTCCCTTCAAATGCTTGGAATTTTCCCTTCTGAGCTTTCACTCTGATGCTGGGCTAAGCTCCTGATGGCCACTGGAAAGCTGATCTTCCCTTCCCTCAGAAGCAAACAAGCAAGGCCAGCGTTGTAGGAAGATGGACTCCTGAGCCTCCCGGAACCTCCTGTGCGTGAAGAGCCAGCAGCCGGCTCTGTAGGCAGTTGGCTCCCTGAGCCTGCGCATGATGGTTTCTAAAAATACGTCTGAAAGGCTAAGGAATGAAAGTTGAATAATTGAGTTAAACGTTCTGAAGGGGGATTTCATTACCACAGAGCTAAAATGTATTGTAAAATTCTCTCATTATGTCTCAGTGTTTAGACACAATCTTTGGTAATATTTCCAGCATTTTGTGCTTTTTCAAACTATATTTTTGTCTCTTCGCTTGATCAGCTGGGCAGCATGGCAACCTGCTTAAGTGCTGGGAGGGTCCCGTGGGATGGCACATTTCAGGATTTGCACCTTGTATCTCTGAAGTAGGAGAGACCTAACTTTTATCACAAAGGCTAATGTTCCCACTTGTTCTGTTATTTTGACTTTTAAAAGGGTAAAAAGCAATGAAATATTCATACATTTGTATACACACACACACACACACATACATGCATGCACTTTGGTTTAAGCTCTGTAAAAGCGAGGCTGTGTCTGTTTTGATCTCTCCTGTCCTTGCCTGGCAGTGCCAGGGTACAGCGGCACTTAGGGAATAAATAGTTAAGTGAATTAAGGGAGGGCTATGGTCCTGAGAAAATGGCAGAGGCGAGGAAGGGGCACAGATGCTTGCAGGCAGAAAGCACACTGTGAAATGTCACTGCCAGATGACGGCTGACAGCCATATGTTGTCCCTGTGTAGTTGGAAGGCTATGTGGGGAAAGTCAAGATTGCCTTTGATCGGTGGGTTTGGGGTCACCAGGGCTGTTGGCAGAGTGGCCAGAGCTTGGAAGACAGACTTTACCTGCCTAATTACAGACGTCTGAGGGCTGCTTGACCTCTCCCAGCCAATAATTATGGCCCTGGTCAGCACCCTCCTGCCAGGCCAGCCAGAGACACCTAGCTCTGCCCGGAAGGAACATGTTTTGTTTTTATTTTTAATCTTTGAAAATCTAAGTCAAGCAGGCCTTTTAGACTTACAACTCACTTCCTAGCTACATGTGGCCTCTTCAAGGCTTCCTTCCTGAGAAACAAATGATAATTTTCTTTGTTTGACCTAAGGGGAAAATACACGCTATGATTTGGTTGTTTTGAATCAGTCTGTCCTTAATTTAAATCGTCCATGTCCTCCCTCCCTGCCACTATTTTTATTCTGAAATGATAGCTCACGGACCAGCTGTACCTATGACCCACCTGGAGAGAAAGACCTGTGTTGATCTGTCTTCACTCTTTCTTCCCCACAGATAATCACTGTTCCTGAGTATTTGTATTAACAGTGCATTTTTATGGCTGTAGATACATTTTATTAAATATATCTTTTCACTTCACCTTCTTTTGACCTTGATTTAAATAGTACATGTAAATTCTGTGAGTCACCCAACTTTATGCCTTTAAGGTTCATCTGTGCCACGATACTGAGTGATTGTAATTAATCCACTTTTTTTTTTTTTTTTCCGCTCCTGGGGATTGAATTCAGGACCTTGTGCTTGCTGGGCAGTCATGGTGCCCCTGAGCTACCCTCCTGGCCCAAGTTCATCCACTTTTACTTCTGTATATTCTTCTGCTATATTAATAGGTCAGAATTCCTTTATTCATTCTGTTATTTATGAACATCTGTATTTTCAGTTTTTTTTTCTATTAGGGCAGTGCTGTTTTGGGGCCATATTTGCATTGATAGATGCAATGTAGGTGCTAAATTGATGGCTTGGCAGATATGTGTACGTTCAAGTGTTTTAGGGAATGATAAATTGTTTTCCTAAGTGATGTCTCAATGGATGCTACCTACAGCCTTATCTGCAATGTCCATCTGCTTTATATCTTCATGATTACTCAGGATTACAGATTTTTTAATTTCTGCAACTATGGAAGGCAGTATACCACTGTGGTTGGAATCTGTATTTCTCTGATTATTAATGATATTGTGAATTATTTTAGACATCTATGTCTGATCTTCCCTCAGCAATGTTTGCTCCTTCCCTCCTCTTCTGTACTTTTCTGTTGTTTTTAATCTATTTTATTTATTGATTTAGAGGCAGTTAGATGTGTTGCAAATGTCTTCCCCTAGTTGTGGCCGACATTTTCATTTTTCTGTGGTCATCTGATACATAGATATCCAAAGAATGAAACTCGGCGGATCCTGAATGAATCACTTCGCATGCTTAGGCTTCCGGGGTGTTTATGCCTGGCTAGATGAGCACAGTGATGTTTTCCCCACTCTGCTAGCTCGATAGTTCTTGATGACAGAATGAGTGAATGTACGTGGAAGCTTGTTTTGAAAATAAAGTACCTCACACACATGGTATAGGAAGTCTAGCTTGCTTTCCATGTCATAATACTGACTTTTTGTACATACTTACACTCTCTGGGAATTTGTTATTGCTGTTATCCATGCTGTTTTTTATTGTTTACTTGTTTTCTGTTTGTTCTTTTAAAATGTCAGCAGTCAAGAGCAAGAGAATTCTCTGACTTGTTGATCATTGTTTCCCTAGCAACCTAGAATAATGCCTGGTGTGTAGTAGGTGCTCAGTAAGTCCCTGTTAGGAGACCGATGGATCAGTCAGGTGAGCAGTGGTCATGTTATTGCTCATGTGTGACCACCCAAATGCTGTCATCTGGCTGCTCCCCGTTCAGCGAACTTGCCCACTTGTACAGTGGGTCAGTCAGTATATCTGGCCTTCTCCTTTCCAGAGAGGGAGGGTGGAGCAGGAGGAGGGGAACTGCACTCTTGGGAACAGAGAGCTCAGTTTTTAGTCTCATTTCTGGGGCCCGCTGATGGGCTGGCACTTCTCACAGGTCAGATTTCTAGGGTGAGACCAGAATTTCCCAGGCTATTTTCTTTGCCCTGCTGTAGGATCGCTGTCAAGTTTGTTGCATGTTCAAACCCTGTTAGCTTTTGCTTTGTTGCTATAGAAACCAGAGCTGGTGGTTTTGTGTGGGGGGTGTTTGTGTGTGTGCCGGGGAGGGAATATAATGGGGATGGTGTCCGAGGACACTTGAGTGGGGCCAGCAGAAGATGGTCATCGTGGACCTGTCTCTGAAGGCCCTGCCCCCTTTGAGAGCTTTTGATTTCACATTGTGCATACTTGGGGAATAGACGCCCTTTGTAGATCTGCAGGGCTCCCCTGGCCTTGGTCCAGGCCTTCAGTGGAACATCTGGAAAGCCTTGGTCCCTCCTCGTGCCAAAGCCACCAAGCCCTGGAGACAGAGATCAATGACCTCTTCTTGGCTGCTCCTTAACCCAAGTCCCAGACAAGTGTGTTTCTGGGAACCAGTGAGGGACGCAGATCTCTGAGGCCAGGAGTGTGCGGTCGCTTTTGCCATCACTTTCGCTGCTGATAAACGGTGGGGGGCAGGGAAAGGGTCTGGGCAGGGAAAAGGATGAGCACGGGGCTTTTCAGGAAATTGCAACTCACTGAGGAGCCCTACTTCCTACTCCCTGGTTTGCTGGCTGGGAAAACAGCAGGCAGAGCTATTGTCTGATGTTAAGGCTCCTTCCTGCTGACGTTGGGGCCGGGGAGGGGGGGGGTTATGCTTGGGGCTAAAGACTAATCTGGTTCAACCTTGGTACAGGCAGCCCCTGGGAGATAATCCTGAAGAAAGGCATGGTTACTTTTTATGCACATAATTTATAACAGTGGGTGTGCTGAAGACAGTGGAAAGAACTTAGACGATGTGTAATAGATGGGGGATAAACACGGCCTATAATTACCTGTTCTGTGGTAATGTTGTAGAACCATGTACTAAGCTGTATGGTTAATATACATCATAAGACATATGCACACAGAGGGAAAAACAAATGCTCTTAACCTATCCGTCAGTAATAAATTGTCTCTTTGCACTTGGGTTTAGATCCCCCAGACCAGTTCTTTTTGTTATGATTTGTTTGTTTTTTTGAGACAGGGTCTGGCTTTTGTAGTTCAGGCTGGCCCTAAGCTCAGCCTTGAACTCACATCAATCCTCCTGTCTCTGCCTCCCAAGTGCTAGAATTATAGGTGTGAGCCACCATGCCCAGCACTGTGGTATTTGGGGTTTGGTTTTTTTTTTTTTTTTAGGTTTTTTGAGACAGGGTTTCGCTTTGTGTTTCAGGCTGGCTCTGAGCTCAGCCTCAAACTCACATCACAGCAATCCTCTTGCCTCTGCCTCCCAAGTGCTGGGATTACAGGCGTGAGCCACCATGCCTGGCACTGAGGCATGTGGTACTGGTTGCTGCTGGGGTGAGTCTCCATGCCCATATGGTATGTGGTTACCAGGGATCAAACCCTGTTCCTTGCACTTGCAAGACAGGCGCCGGAACCACTGAGCTAACTCCCCGGCCCCTGTGGTATTTGGTTTTGGTTGTTGGTGGGTGTGAGTCACCAAACCCAGCATTGTTGTATGTGGTTACCAGGGATGAACTCTGGTCCTTGTACTTGCAAGGCAGGGGCTGGAACCTCTGAGCTAAATGCCTGGCCATATACATATATATATATATATATATATATACACACACACACACACACACACACACACACACACATACACACACACACACACACACACACATATATATATATATATATTTTTTTTTTTGAGGCAATCATACTGACCCTGAACTCACTATGTAGCCCAGGAAAGTCTTGAACTAACAGCGATTCCCCTGCCTCTGCCTCCCAAGTATTGGGATTACAGGTGTGAGCCACCATGCCCAGCACTAAGACCCATTTATTTTCAGTGCCACTAAAATAAAGTGTCTTTCATTCTCACCAGTTTCTTGCACCTTGTAGGTGCTCAGTAAATAGCACTGCAGCTGTTGGTGAGAGTGAGACTAGAGCCCCTTTACCCAGACATTCTGTTGCAGGTTGGCGCTCAACCATATAATGGAATAATAAATAATCACTATATGTTTTTAAGCTTATTTTTATATATTGAAGGCAGATATTCAAAATGGTTAAGAAAGTTATAGTACTGATATGCTATGATCCATTTCCATAAAAAGGAAGTAAACATATGCACATATTATATATACAGTACATTTGTGCTAGACTTAGCATTCATGCAAAATGTTTTACCTCTAAAAAATGGCAAAGGTGATGTAGGGACTTTCGCTTCCCCCTTGTCCTTTGAACATAGAGACTTTTTGCCCTTGAGTTTACATATATTTGCACCGTTAGTCTGGATTCCTCATGGTCTTGCCTCTGAGCACCTCCTCTGAGCACCACTGTCTGCCTCCAGGGTCCCTCCCCAGCAGGCCCCCTCTCCTTCTTCTCTGAAGGGTCACATGGCTTCCGGTCATCCTGAGGAGAGCTGCCTGAGGCCTTTCTGAGCTGGCTCTGTGCTGGCACTTTGCTGTGTAGGTTCCTCTACCAGGCTGCCCCCAGTGTCTGTGGTGCTGTGTACCAGAAAGTACTGGTGCTCCCTCTACAGCCTTAGCCGGGGGTATTCCAGGCACCAGCCCTGGACTCCGAGGCCCTGACTTCTGAGTGACCTTAGAGCTGCAGTGATGAGAAGTCTGTGGTTGGGTTGGTCTACAGATGACAGGAGAGGGTTGTAGTACTCAGGGCCATGCACGTGTGTGTGTGTGTGTGCGCGCGCGCGTGTGTGTGCGTGTGTGTGCGTGTGCGCGCGCACGCATGCATGAGAATCCATAGTCACCTGTGTATTATGCTGCTAGGCCCCATTCTTGCAGCAGCTACACTCGTGCTGAAATCTCAGTCACCCTCTTACCCTACCCCCCAGTGCCCGCAGGCTCTCTTCTCTCTGTGTACTGGGTACCTGCTGCCAGGGAAGACAGTAGATGGGCACAGTATGTGAGATAGAGCAGCCAGGCCCACTGTATCCTCTATCATGTGGTACTTGTTTCTTCCCATATAAAGACAGGAAAATTCATCTGTAGTCTCAAAAGATTAAAGTCAAGTCCTCAAAGCAATCTTCCCTATAACTGTAGCAGGTAACATAGCTCCTGCAAAGGCCCAGTGGCTCCTCCATTATGAGTTGGGAACTTTCAGGGCTGCAGTGGTGCCTGCCTTCTCTTTTCTCCTCTTCCTTTATCCTTTGTTAGGTGCTGATGGGCTGGGCTTACTCTGGGGATACAAAGGTAAGTCACAGCCAGGCCCTCATTTCCAATGTGTGAAGGAGATGATTTGAACAGAGAGAGGGTTGCCCTGTTGTGGATTTAGGAGCTGCTCCTGTTCAGGACTCCTGGGGCCCCGGGGGAGGGGCAGCTCTTCCAGGCTTAGAACTGGGCTTGGAAGCAGAGATTTACAAAAGCAGGAGATACGGGTGTGGCCTTCTTCTGAGTGTGTTGGAGCTGAGCTCTGAGGAGCCAGGCTGGGCTGAGTAGGAGCGCAGGGAGGTGTGTGAGGCTGGACTGGAAAGGGCTAGAACACAGCATTGTCTGCTGTTGGTGATTGATGGGCCCATGGAAAAGTGTGGAGGCTTAAAGCTAGAGGCTGTCGCTGGCTTACCTGAACTGGGCCTGAACTTTTCCAGACTTTAGCTCCCTTAACTTTGTTGCACTCTGAGTCTGTGAGATAAACTGGTAGCAGACAGATCAACCAGAGAAAAGGGATACAGATCTGATCAGTTATGTGCAGGGGTATTGCAGGAGCTCGAGGGACAGTGAGCAATTTAGGGGAAAGATGAATGCATCACCCCCGTCACCATCTCTCTCTGCCTGGTATCCACCTCTGGTCTCCTTCCTTGTGATTTGAATTGATGAGATTCCCAGGAGGGGGCATGCCAACCAGTCCCTTTTGCAAGATCTGTCTGTCTCTCTTTGGGGAACTGAGGGGAGCTCAGAGACAGTTCCTTCCTGCACTTGCTGCTCCCCCGCTGTCTGGGTTAGAAATCCACAGTGGCGTATCTTGAGATAGCATTTCCGGAGCTTCCTCAGTGGTGGCAATAGAGCTGCCCTTTCCACAGCCATTTATATGTAGAGTTGTGCTGGTGACAGTGGGAGAGTGGGCGAAGAGCCAAGGTCCAGAGTCTGAAGACCCCTCCTCATTTTCCCTGGTGCTTCTCACCTCTCAGAGTACGCAGCTATGGTCAGGCCTGTGGACCTAGGGGCTCAACGTTCTGATATCACCTATACACTTTTCTATTCTAGTAAGCCCTTTTCTATGACAGAATTAAATTTCTTAATCAAATAATGAGGATAACAATAGTTACTGCACTGTATATTGTTATCTTCAAAGCCATTACTCAGTGGTAACCATTTGAAGGAAAAGATCCATAGCTTTGCTCCTGTCCTTAGAAGAATTCAAAATCTTTAAAAAGGAATGGTGGAGTGTGTCCAGGGGGAGCACTTGCCAACAATGAGCAAGGCCCTGGGTTTGAGCCCCTATACCAGCAAAACAAAATAAAAACCTCTCAAAAGTCTAAGAATAGCTGCCCTGGAGAATGGGCTTGGGTCCTGCCATGCTACCCTGGTGTAACCTTTCTTCTAGTTCTTTTTTGCCCTGTACAGTTTTAGGAAGGAAACACTTGATACAATAGACTGTTCTAAGCAATTATTTTTCACTTGGAAGAAATGTAAAACATTGCAATAGAAGTATTTCTAAAATGTAAACGCAGTTGCCTTTTAAAGGAGAATGTACTGAACATAAGTGTTTAATGTTTGGGACATTTTTATGAACATCAATTATTGGTTTGTGTTCTTCCAAGGAGTGTGAAGGCTGTTAAGGTTTGTCACTATGCCAGAAGACCCCAGGTTGCCTTCTTCTTTAATTTCTCCCCACTACTCCTATGGACTATAGAGACAGTTGACTTTATGAATAACTATTTGCGTGGGAGCCTGGAGGATGACTTCCGCTTCTCCTCTGAAGCTCAGTATGTGTTTCTGTAGTCACTGCCGGCTTCTTGGGCCCTGAGAGCTGTGTTCCAGGCTCCCGAGTAGTGGTTCTCCAACTTGAGCATATGTTGTCTGCAGCTGGAGGGTGATGTCAGTTACAGAGCTGGAGGCCCCACACTAGGGTGCGGAGGAGCCCCTGGTTTCCATTCCCAGGTAATCTGAGACCTTAGGTCAGAGGAACCATCTTTGGGAACCACTTTTTTCAGAGCAGTACTTCTCCAACTCCAATGTGCACATATGACACCTGGGAGATCTTGTGTGAATGTTCGAATTCTGGGCTGGATAGTCTGAGAAGCTCTGAGACTGCGTTTTTCTAACCAGTTCCCAGATGATGCTGACTTTGTGTCTGTGGACAGACTCTGAAGGAGTGGCTGCGTGTTTGGGTCAGTGAGGGGCTTGTGGAGAAATGAAGGGGAGGAGGACGAAGATTCTTATCCCCAAGTGGGTAAATCAGAACTTCAGGGCCTGGAGCCTAGGAGTAGCTTCCCACTGTGATTGGAATGGCAGTCAAGGAGGAGAACCTTGTTTTTAGAATGGAGAGGTTGTTGGCAGTCTAAAGTGTTGCACTATTAAATATTTGATAGGCTGATTCTCCCCCAAATTCAATGTGTGGCCAATGTGATAACCCCGAAGGTGGAGCTTGTGAGAGGCGATTACGATAGGAGAGCTCTCCCCTTGTGAAAAGGATTATCATCCTTCTAAAAGAGGCTTCACAGAATGTTGGATCTGCTTCTCCTGGCAGACAGGTGCGAGGACACAGCATTCCTCCCCTCCTGGAGTACGCAGTGATATGGCACCTTCTCCAAAGCAAAGATCAGCCTTTGCCAGACAGTGGAACCTGCTGAGCCCTTGGCCTTGGACTGCCAGCCTCTAGAACTGTGAGAATATAAGCTTCTGTTTCTTTTTGTTACCGAGTCTCAGGTTCTGTGTTACAGCAGGAGAAATGGACCAAGCTGCCTGGTCATTGTTGAGCAAGGGTGGTGTCACAGTTGAGCTGTCTGGAAAGCTTTAAAAGATAGAGATAAAATTCCATGTCTAGGGTGTACCTCAAGGTCAGTCACTTGAGTGGTGGGCTGGGGCTGGAGCTTAGGGAACCACTTCTCTATTATACAGAAGTCAGGAGTTCAGTCTCCCCCACAGCAAAGTAAGTAAAAACAAAATAAATAAAATAAAAATATAAACTGGCCAGTGGGTTTATTTTGACAGTGGGTGGTATCCGTATGGAGCCAGCAGCCACCTGTGGTTACTGAAATTGGCCTCATATCTGGGGCTTCATGTGAAGCTGGCAGCTCCCATGTTGGAAGGAATAGAACATTTCCGTTGTTGCAGAAAGCGCTGGTTTAGGAAATGAGATTGACCAGGAGCAGACAATTATTGAAGCTATGTGCTTCGGTCCCAGAGGGCTCCTTCTCCTGCATGGTCTACTTTCATATCTCTAAAGTTTTGCTTGTAATACACTGTCTCTAAAATGCCCTGGCCTCACTTCAGACCAGCCAAATTAGCCTCCTTGAGGTGGAGTTGGGGTGTCCATGTACTAGCAGCTGGCTCGGTGTTTCCAGCGTGCAGCCAGGACAGTGCCTTGCTGGCCTAATGGAGGCCATGTGTGAGAGAACTGTGAGGCCAGGTGAGGGCCTGGCCTGTGTGCCCTTCGTTACTTGCTGCTTGTGTTTTGGCCTGGGTAATGAGGATGAGGTACCTGTTCTGCTAGTCTCTCAAGTGTGCAGTAAAATACAGAGAGAATAAGTGAAGGGCTTTGACAGGTGTCAAGTCTTGTATGTGTGGAAGACGTTTGTTGCTTTTCCTTGTTCTGATTCTGGCCAAAGGAGACCTTGGAGCATGTTGTCAGATATAGCAAATAAAAGATTTTGGAGGAGAAAAAGAATGTGATAGTAATAAAAAAAAAAAAGGAAACAAAGCTTATGTATATAGGGGGTGGGGGGTTGCAGGGTGGGTGGGGGAAGGGGAAAAATGAGAATCAAGTCATGTATTCTGGTACAAGATCTCAATGTGTTTTTTTTTTCCTCTGTTTTTTAAATAAATTGAGTTTATTGGTAATCAACTGATTATTTTTTTTAATTTTTAAATCTTTATTGGTACATTACATATATGCATCATGATTGCACTCCATAATGGGGCTTTGTACCAGTATAAGACACAACTTAATTCTCATTTTTTCCCATAGCCCTTCCCACCCTACCGCCCCCCAAGATCTCAATGTTGAATGTGATGCTGATGTGTATTTATAGTGTACCAATAAAGATTTGAATTTTAAAAAAGATTAGGAGGCCTCATAAAATTTGAATTTAGGAAACCTAATGAGTAATTTTTCATGTCATTATGTTTCAGGAAGTATTGCAGATATGTAGTAGAAAATTGGTTGTATTTATCTGGCAACCTGCAGAGGCTGGAACCTCTGTCCCTACGTCCGGTGGCAGGGCAGCAACCCTCAGCTTCATGGATCTACAGATCCAGGGTTCTACTCCTGGCTGCAGAATTCTTCTGTTAACTGGTGTGAGAAGATCAAGTCAACAGCGAAGCAGAGGGAACCAGTTCCTACGTGATGCTAACTTGCAAAGCTCAGTGCAGGAAGCCCAGACATGGTCCTATTGTGTGCGAGCTTCCACCTCCCTCCTCTTCTACAGGACAGCCCCTGGGAGCCCTGGTTGTCCTTGTTTCTGGGGCTCTTGAATATTTCCCAAGCAGAGGAAGTCCACTTGAACAAGTGCAGCTTCTCCCTTAAATCCCTCCCGGAGACCAGGTTTGCCCATGCTCCTAGGTGGCTTTCGGCTGCCTTTCTCTTTCTTCCTGTAGTAGCAGCCTTCAGTCCTGGCTTCAGACTGAAGTTATTTGTGAAACTTGGAAACAATCCTCTGTCTAGTTTGGGGTAGCTGTATGTGGAGTCGGAGTATTTTTTAAAATTCTCCAGGTGATTCTAGGGCCCCACTTTGCTTAAGCGCCCCCGGTCTAAAGCCTCAAACACCAGAATTCCCTTTCCTGTCAAGGAATAAAAGTCCTTTTTCGGTCCCTTAGTCCACTGTAAATGCCAAATAAGGAAGAAAAACTGATTAGTGGGAGGGACACCGAGGTGTGGGTGGTTGCCAGCGAACCTGCCTGAGCTTTTCTTTTTCTCCCACATGCTGCGTTTTGGATGAGTAGAACTTTCAGCTTGTGGCTGTATATGTGCAAAGGACATGGATCTTCTCACCTTTGAGGCCCTTTATGGCAGGTGATCCATTTTATAGCCAGGTTTAGGAGCTGGTAGGAATATTTGACATATCTTTTCTACAATAGCGGACTGAATAACTCCTGCATAAAAGCCAATAATTCAATATGAAGGACTTGTTCACTAACAGCTCTTGTCCTAAATGTTAGCTGCCTTCGTTACTGTCATTAGAGCATACCACTCTGAGTCCAACTGTGTCCCTAGGGAAAAGAGGATCAGATGAGGGAACAAAACTTATTAGGTTTGATGTCCTGTTGGAAGCTGTGGCGTGTAATACTTATACCACTACTGCTAAAAGCCACAAAATACTCCTGATGATGATTAAAACAAAAAATACCCAAATCTACTATGTATTCACCATCTATTATGAGCCAGGTACTGGACTGAGGCCTTTATACTGTTTCTGGATTTCTCCGTCTGTCTTAACCAGTCTCTGTCCCCTGGGGTGTCTGCCTCTGCGATGCTCTGTGGGTCTCTTCAGAGGAGCTGGGGTTGAGTCCCCACCTGTGGGCCTGGCATGTGGGCCAGCTGCCCGGTCAGGGCTCCTCAGCTTCCCGAGTCCTGTCCTTTGCAAGCACTTGAGCATCGTTGTGCTTTTCCCAGCACCAGTAGATGGTGACCCTGGAAGCACTAGAGGTGCGTGGCCTTTGCACCGTTCAAAGGAAAGTCTCAGAGTCCGGCTGTGGGCACTTCTCGCCAAGATTTCTGTTTGGAGGCTCTTGGAGTGTTGGCCTTTTAAAAAGTTATCACTGAACACAGAAACTTCATTCTTCCCATGACTTACATATTTTAAATCAAATGTTTGATTCAAGAACTTAAATTACTTTTTAATAAAAGAAAATAGGGAACCAAGGGTTTAGCTCAGTGGTTCCAGTGCCTGCATTGCAGGTGCAAGGGCCGGGATTCGATCCGCTGTAACTATATACAGAAATGCTGAGCATGGAAACTCATGCCTACCAGCAATCAGTACCATATACCACAGTGCCGGATGTGGTGGCTCATGTCTATAATCCCAGCACTTGGGAGGCAGAGGCAGGAGGATTGCTGTGAGTTCAAGACTGAGCTCAGGGCCAGCCTGAACTATAAAAGTGAGATCCTGTCTCAAAAAAAAAGTCATTGAGGATCTTTCTGTTGGTGTCTTTCTTGATAGACACACAGAGCAAAACTCCAGCTTGCCCCTCTGGGTGGCATCACAGAAGTGGCTTTGACATTGAGAAGGTGCGGGGCTCTGGGGAACCTGCCAGCCATGTGCTTTCTGTTCAAGTTCTGCAGCTGGGTCAATCACTCAGGCAGGTTTTCTGCATTGTTCTAGGCCTGAGTACTTGTGCAAATGGACATGTACACCCTCTCTCCTGCGCCTGTGGTGAGTTGATGCAGTTACTCAGGTGCCAGGTACCCAGGGAGCCCTCAGAATGGCCAAACCCCTTGATCTTTGAAGGGAGCAGACCCCATGGCGTCAGCAGCATGTAGAAGCAACAGGCTTCAGAAGATGGTTCCCATCTGTACCCAGAAGCCTCTGTCTGGTACACAATGGAGCCTGATTATTTGGGGTGTTGGGGAAGAGGTGCTCAAGGAGCTCGTAAGTGCTTCTTGTCTTTAGAGATTCCTTGGCATCTCGTCCTTTTAGTTGGACTGTTGTTAGAGCAGCATGGGTAGAGAAGGCCCCTCAGTTAACAAGAGATGGGAGCCATCCTGCCTCCCTGGCAGCCTGTTGGCCCATCTGCTTTCCAGGAAGCTGATGTACAGCTTCGCCTCTGAGGGCACCGAGCGCCCTCCCTTTTCGGAGCAAATAGAAGGTTGGGTAGGATTACACATGCACATTTCCAGCTAAGGCCCATGCTTTGTCCTGAGGAACGTTTAAATAGATAAAACCTTTTACCTGTTGGAGATTAAATGCTCCAGGAAACCTGTGGTTAGATAATCTAGCACTGAGGAAAAACACTATCAATAATTGCTTCATTGTTTCGTGCTGCTTCTCTAGATAGAAATTAAAGCTTAGTTCTCGGCAGCCAGAGCAATAAAAACATGTTCAGAGGAGGAGCTGGCTTTTTCTGACTCCTTGAGAGCAGATGATTTAGAGGTATCTCTATGGGAGATTAAATGGGATTCAGGTAAACAGCTGAAGGGTTTACATAGGATTAAGCTTTAAAAACACCGTTCTAGGGGGCATTTTCCTTTGTGGAGACGAGGGTGCAAAGCAGGAGCTTTGGAGGCTGGGTCTCTGGCGAGGATTTAAAGGGCAGGGATGGACTTCTCCTCAGCCTTTCCTGAGGCAGGACCCAGCGCTGGAGGTGAACCTCTTTCCCACCTTCTAGAAACTTCTCCTTTGACACTGAGGCATCTGCTGTCTGCACCTGATGACCAGGTGGCTCTGAGTCCATCAGATTAGTGATACACAGAACTTCTTCCCTCATTCCACAGATGTGGGGCACCTTCCTGATCTGTGTTGGACACTGTCGTAGACATGGGATATAATGTGACCAAAATATATACATCTCTGTCCTGTGAACTGACATTCCAACCAGGGAGACAAACTGAAGACAAGCCCTAAGTTTTGTAAGAACCATCACTCAGAAGGAAGACGGTAAAGCAAGTAAGGGGAATAGGAACCGTGAGCAGGAGGCAAGTGTGAGATGGGAGGGGGATGGGAGGCCGGTGCGTGTCAGCCTCAAAGGAGTGTGACAGCCCATCTTGATGAAAGAACAATCTAGGCAGGGAAAAGAGCAAGTGCAGCAGCCCTGCACACAGGAAGCAGAGTGTGTGCGGAGCAGAGAGAACCAGGAGGGGCCGGGTAGGAGACAAGGTAGGAGAGGCCTCGGAGCCAGGATTTGGTCACTGTTAGGAGCTGGCCTTGGCTCTGAAGGTGGATGACATTGGAGGTTCTGAGCAGGGGGTGGCCTGACCCGAGATTTAATAGGATCACCTGACTGCTCTGTAAGAAAGGACAGTATGGGGCAGAGGCAGAATCAGAGGCCAGTTAAGAGCCACTGCTGTGCTCCAGGCCAGTGCTCACAGGGGTGCTGGGGGAAGGAGAGTTTGGATATGGCTGCTCAGGTGCAGTTGGATGGTACTGACACACAAGAGGTGGAGTGCAGGATGATGGGAGAAATCCAGGATGACTCCAGAGTGTTCAGTCTGAACAACTTGAGGGACGGAGTTGCTGTTAACTGATGGGAAAGACTGCAAGGGGCGGGACCTATTTGGACTCCATTCTGGACGTGTTGAGATGTCTGTCTGCAAGATGCCAAGGGCATCTGTGTGCATGGCTGTGGTGCCCGAGGGAAGCTCTGCCACAGATGTGAGTGGGGGACTCACTGGCAGGTGGGGGATCCAGGGATGTGTGAGTCTGGAGCAGCGCATGAGGCCTGGGAGCCAGAGGGTCATCAGTGGCTTCATGCTGCCAGATTCAGCTTGTGGAGGTGAAGGGCTTAGACCTTCAGTCAACCAGAAGGTCTGAGTGGGAGCCCAGCTCTGCTGTGGTTACCCAGACACTTCCAGGCTTTATGACAGCTGTGAACATGGCAGAGCTAGCCGGGTGCACGCACATGCGCACACCTTTGCTTGCTGTAGGACAGTCTCCCAGCTCCATCCCCAGACTGCTGCCCAGGAGTGGTGCAGCCCATGGACAGTCTGCTACTGGCCAGTGGAGAAGAACAGAGAAGAAACATTTGGAAATTCTCAGGACAGCTTGACATGGTCAAAGCATCCAAAGGGCGGTGTTGCTAGGCCTGCTGAGCAGGATATGGACTCCTTTAGGTGATGTTGATCTTAGGTGGCGGCTCATTTATAAGCTGAGCTTTTTATGAGTCACGTGGTAGGACCATAGTGTGGATTACAAGGAAAATGAACAAAAGATCCTGAGTAGTTCTCCATAGATGGTTCGAGAAAGCGTCCCTCCTGGATGGAGGCTGTGGTTCCCCTGTGCCCTCTGCAGGGAGATAATCTATCTCAGGCCCTGTCAGTCAGCGCCTTCCCAGAATGCACTTCTCTCATCGCTGCAGCCTGTCCTCAAGTGTGAGCCCTGCAGTGTTTCCTGAGAGACTCCTAAGACCCCAAAGAACCAGGTCTCTCCTCTCGACATTTCAGTCCAGGGAGGAAATACATGATGGTTTTGTTTGGAGACTGAACTATGATAGAAAGGAGTTTGAAGGAGACAGATGTTGGACAGGTGCCGTCATTAACATTCCTGACCCTTAAACTTTCCCTTCCTCTACATGGGCGCCGGCATGGAGATGTGGGAGGGTCAGGTGTGTAAGTACCTGATACAGCACCCGGTGCTAAGGAGGAGTCATGGTACATACAGGTGATGCCTCCGTCTGAATCCAGCTCTGACCCTGGATCCCAGCGCCTCCATGTGAGGTCTATGCAGCAGCCTCTTTTCTCCCTTCTCCATTTTGTCTCTCTGTAAGATTTGCGGTCAAGATCCCAAGTTTCCCTGACAATTCACAAGGCTCTGTTCCCACTGGCAGTGAGAGGAGATAGTGGCAGGGCCTCTGTGACAGCGGGCTGCCTGCACTTTGGCAGTCCTCTAGCCTCCCTCCCTGCCACCTGCAGGGCTGCATGAGGATGGTGGCAGCTCAGCTGGAAGGAGCTGCCGGCTCTCAGAGGGTCCTCCTGACATTTGGGCAGTGGCTCCTAGGGCTGTTTTCCCAACTTGTCACTCTCCTCTGAGCCCATTGCCAATTGCCACTCTTCTGGGCTCCCTGCCGACCGTGCCACTGCCACCACCTGCTGCTTCTCCTCCTCCTTCTCCCATTTCCTGGCTTTGGTCTTGGAGGGTGTAGCCATGGAATGTGTCCAACATCCAACTCAGGTGTACCACCTGTTGTGTTTTATGAAAGTGTCATTTTAACCTTTGCCTCCAGGTTCTACAGTGGTGATGAATGTGTCGCTGGTGGCTTACAGTTCTGACAAGCTGCATTCCGCTATGCGCAGAGAGGATCTTGCTGTCTCTCTGCTGCTGGCACTGGGCCTCAGATTTCACTAAGCAGATGGCATTTGGGGGAAATCTGGGAATTAAATGCCTCGTTCTATGTGGCCATGGCCTATTTTAATTTAGGGTATAGCTTATGTCCTTTTGGCGATGTTTCTATGACATCAGAGTATCTTATCTTATTTCAGGAGGAGGGAACAGACAGACTGTAGATGTAAATACATTGTTAAGGGAGTAGGTGTGAGAACACTGTATTCATCTCCTCTTTCCGTGCACACTGAACTCCACGCTCCATGTCTTGTCTCTGGGTCCACTAAGTGGCAGCAGGACTGAGAATGTGGATGCCTTGGGCACCGGGCTGGTGGGCACTTCAGGCAGCTTTTGCAGGTAGAAATCTATGCAGACATGGTGCCTGAGAGTCTGGGAGGAAGAAAAATCAAATGCCAATGTTCTTGCATCCCCGCAGAGGAAGTCATACATTCGAGCCCAAGATTAAACCAGTGCTATGCAACTTAGACTCCTTCTACCTCAGCATCTTTTCTGTTGCTTCTGGTTGTGATTTAAAGCCTGTCAGTTCAATCTCCACAGCCACGTGAGGGTTCTTAGGGTTCCGTTCTGGTGTCGCAGATTAAGGAGGATGTGGAGACAGCAGACCCTGGCTCTGGAGGACCAGGAGAGGGGTCACAGGCTCAGAGTAAGTTTGTGGCAGAGACACCTTGTATATCTTAAGCCTTCCTGGCAGTGAGCTGCATGTGCAAGAATGCTAATGGAGGAAAAAGGCTACTTTTGTTCTGTCTCCATCAAGCAGACAGTAAAGGCCAGTAGGGTAAAATGAAGTGTGAAAGATCTTCCAACAGTTGCGCTGGCTGCTTTGTGGGAGTGGTGATTTGGCATCCCTGGAACCTTTCCTACATGACCTTCTGCCTGAAAGATCCAGCAGCACCTGGGGGGTTGGAGTAAGTGAAAATACAAACTCCTATTTGAGCAAATGAATGACACATCTTTTCTTAGGCTATGGCTCTGAATGTTGTATTTCCCATAGTGCTAGGCAAATTCTTTGTCCTTAGAAGATGACAAATGAATGCTTCACAGTACCATTGGCAGTTTCACAGTTTCAAAATTAATCCAATTTTTGGAGAGTTTGGTAAAGGCAGCGGGAACAGCTTGTGTGTGCTGAAGCCCCACATCTGCTTCCAAGATTCTGCCTCCTTCCAGGGACGGAGGAATAGGACTCTTCGCTTCTCTGTACATTATTATATATCAGGTAATAAAGTACAGGTGACTCTGGACACCAGCGGCCTGACTGATCTCCGTGCTTCCAGTTTGCTTTTCTCTCTTCTTCCACAACCTCGCCTGAGTGGCTTTATGTGTACATCTCACCAAATCGGTTGGTTTAAAATCCTTGGGCATTCTCCTTGATCATCTGCAAAATGCAAATCTGAATTACTTTATCCAAATCCAGGTGCCATGTCATCCGACCCTGTGGTTCTTCACAGGTCTTCCTCAGCTTTTCCTCCCCTTAAAATTTACACTCCAGCCACTGTGCTTCCAAATGGCCCAAGACTCTCTTTACTATTTAACATTTGCCCTTTGGTTACATATTTAAGTCTATTGCTTTGCAACTTGAGGTCCTAGCTTGTATTTCTTGACTTCTTTCAATGCTTCTCAACCATCTATGACCAATTCTGTTTGGCCTGCCCCTCTAAGACTGGCCTAGTCCACCCCTCCAGATTTGCTCCGTGTTCCCTTTTCATCTCTGTCTCACCCTGACCCATTGTTTTGGTTTTCCCCTGTTAAACCACTGTAGGTTTTAGACCTTCTGCCTGGAGAGCTATTCTTACCCAATGCAGCAGTTTCTCCTTCTTTGTATTTTATTTTCTCACGTAAGTACTATTCTGTTGGGTTTTTAAAAATCCAATCTGACCATCTTAACTAGAGTTTCTAGTCTATTTACCTTTAATATAATTAGTGATATGTTTGGGTGTAAGGCTAACATTTTGGTTTTTTGTATACGTACCCTGACCTTTTCCTTTCTTGACTTCTTTAGAATTGATTTAAATTTTTTTCTTGTTTTCTCTAGTTACTGGTTTGGAAAGTGGGCATTTTATTCTTTCTGTTCTTTTACTTGTTACTTTAGAAATTAACCTTTAAATATATTTATGCCTACCTACCAAATTTTAAAATTAATCAAATATTATACCTTTTTTTTGAAAATACAAGGACTTTAGAATGATTTGTTTACTTTCAAGTCCATCATACATGGTTTTATTGATGAAATTTTAATTACATTAAAGGAGATTATAAAACATCATAATGCTTATATAACAATATTTGTTAGTTATGTATGTGTATCAACCACTTCTTTTGCACTTCATTCTTTCCTGTACTTTAAGCCTTCTACTTGGGACCATTTTCTTCTTAAAATATATCCTTTAGGAACGTCTTTACTGAACTATGCTGATGGAAAACATATTCATTGCTTGAAAATATTTTCAGTCATCTTTATTCTTGGATGATATTTTTCTTTTTGCCGATAGAGATTCCAAGATAGGGAGTGATTTTAGCGTATTCAGAGTATCATTCCCCACGGTAGTATTGTTGCCATTGAGAAGCCACCTGTCAATCTGTCACTGTTTTGAAGACACTGTTTTTGTTTTTTAAGATTTCTTTAAGATCTTCATTCTTGTTTTTGGTGTGTATTGTCATAGCAGTGCGCCTCAGTGTGGATTTTTATTTTCTCTTTTCAGAATTTGATGGGCTGTATAAACTTACATAATGCTATCTTTCAAAAGTTCTGGGAAAGTGCCATATGTTACCTCTTCTGGTACCATGTGTTGCCCATTCCTTTTTCCTTTTCTCTGGGATCCTGATGTACTCGTCCTCTCTTTCTTCTACATCTCTGGCTTCTCAGGTATCATCTTTCCCTTGTTTACACTGGATAACATTTGAATGCTCAAGTGTTCCTTTACCTTCTCTCATTTGATGTTAAAATCTTCTCACTCTTATAATACTGTATTTTTAACTGCTAGGAGTTCTGCCGTGTTTTAAAATCTAGGTTACTAGTTTTTCTATTCCCGACATATTTTCCAACTTGTCCTTATTTTCTTCTTCATGCCAGCATTGTAAGCATGCTTGTTTTAGAGTGTGATGATTCCAGTGCTGAAGTCTGGAGTTCCCTTCTTGTTGGCCTTGCTCTTGCTCCTGGTGACTCGTTTTTTTGGTGATCTTGGTTATCCTTGGACTGTTCACTGTGCTCGTTTCATTTGTGCTATGTTGGAAACCATCTTCCTCCAGCGTGTGCTTATTCCAGGTGCCGGGAGTCCTGAGTTACTCTAAGCCAAATTCAGGGCTTGGCTGCCCGGGTGTCAAATCTTCAGAAGACGTTCATTTTCAGCCCACCCTTATCCTGAGCCTTGGACCCTTTTTAATCCTTATATATGAAGAGGAGAATTTCATTGATCTTCTCTGAGAAGATCTTCTTCTCTGACAGATCTTCTCTGAGAAGATCCTCATCTTTTATCTCTCTTCTCCTAAGCTCTATTATTTTAGGACTGGAAGATACAGTCAGGGCAAAGTGACTGCATGTGTTCGCATTTTTTTCAATTTCCTTAGTTCTTCACTATCTTGTCTATTCTTAGATGCCTTAAAGATGAATTTTAACACCTTTATCTAGCACTTTTTGGGGTGATTGTTATTGTTGGTGCTACTGTTGGCTCAAATACCTACCCTTACCAGAAATGAGGGGGTCTCATTTTGAGCATCATTTCTTTAATAGAAACTTTGCTGAACACAAACCTGTTTAGGTGTCTTATAACTGTTTACTCCATCATGGTATGTATCTCTGTTTTAATCAGGAATTATAAGTTATCTATTTGTTCTTTTAACTGTTTAGGTGACAGCAAAAATCTGTGTGTACCAGCACCTTGCATAGTGGCTAGTTTGTGGTAGGTGCATAATAAATACCTATTTTCTAGAAAAATGAATGCAACAAGGTACTTGCTGGTATGTAAATGATATTGGTCAGGTGTCAAGGACCGTCATCCTTTGACTAACATCTAAAGTGCTATTTGTTACTTTTGTTTCTGTAAGTTAGTAAGTAGGAACTGGGTGTCATGAGCTCAGCACAGCTCCGTCAAGACTATAGGACATATTTGCTCTCAGGAAGACCGCTGTCCACCCTCTCTTCCCTGGTGCTACCTGGGGGAGCAGGAGCACAAAATGAAGCTGATCCATACATAGATCATGCCATCTTTTAATTTAGTCTTGTGCATATTGAAAAACCAAAGGTTGAGACAAATGTTACAGTCTAGACGAACACATTTTTAGCAGAATTTCCAGGCCTCTGTACTATTTTTTAAATAATATTCAATACAGACAACATTGAAGTGTGCAAGTTAGAAATTTATGGTCATTATTGCATCCAGTTCTTAGTAAGTCCTCAGTTAATGTGCCTTAAGTAATGATAATTAATAGTAGCCAGGGCTTGATGTTTACAATGTTACAAGAACTGTTTATTCCTGCAATAAGTATTAACTCACACAGTTACTGCAGCACGCTGTGTGGTAGATGTTGTTTTATCTCCATCTTCACAGATGGAGACACTGGGGTCTACGTGATGCAGTTACTTGCCACAGGCCATACGGTAAGAGACAGAGCCACACTTCAGGCTCTGCCCTTTTGCCTCTGATGTCCGTATTCTCCATCATCTGCCCTCCATCTGGGGAAAGAAGATTGAGCTGTAATTGGCTTTCATGAGGCTGCTCAGGGCAGCTGTGTAGGTTAAGTAGAAACTTGAAGCTCGGTGGAGCCGCAGGGCCCCTTGGTGCACGCAGCTCAGTGTATCATTATCAGAGTGGCCTCGGTAGGATGTTTCCTTGCCCTCCATTAAAGTTGAGATGAAATTACAAAATCATCATTTTTTTTATGCTTCAATGACTCATCCTATGTTTTCCCTTCCTATTTCATATCACTAGCAATAGATGGAGACTGGCTTCTGAACTTCAGGCTGAGGTTGTGAGGTCAATGGGTCTGCACAGAGATGCTGCGGAGCCACAGATCGGTGGCTGCAAGCATTGTCATTTTGTGCCATTCTGCAGCATGGCTGACTTATTTAGTGTCCCTGTGTAGGTCTGGGCTTCTGTTGTGGCTGCTGGTTTGTTTGTAAGGACACATCACAAAGGGTTTGTGAATTATCCTTACCTATAATCTCTCCACCACCCAGTGGGCTGAGACAGGGTGAGACAGCCTGGGTGCTGAGGCCTCCTACAACTTTTAGGACTGAGGAACACAAAAGTTTCATAGAGATTTGGGTTCAGCTACAGTGGAGGAAAAATGATATTTGGAAAATTGTCACTGCAGAATAAACTGTCTTGGATTGCCTTTCTCCTGGATGCTTTTCCTTGCTTGCATATTGATGGGCATTTCTTTCTTGCATTACCCAGAGAACTTGCTTAATTCTCAATGTCTCCCTAACCCTGATGACCTGCTTACAAAAGAAAGACAAAGAAGAAAACCCTTCCTTGCCTGCTAGACTACTTGACTCTACTTGCCCCTTCTGGCCTGCACTGTTTCTTTTTAATGTTTACATGGCACCCTGAGCCCTGACTCCTGTCATTACCTCTGGCAGGACAGGCTTTTGCAGAGAGACTCAATGCTGTTGATCGCCGGGCCACCACTCAGGCACTACCCAGGTTCCATGCATGTTTGCTTGGCAAAGGCAGCTTTATTTGCATTAAAGAATAAGGGACAGATTTTCCCTCTGTTGACATGAACATGTGAGTACTTTTTGAGTACTGACTCATTCCTCCAGCCAGCTACACTGTATACATTGCTGTCTGTGTTCCCTGCATTTCATCCCCACCACGTGGGGACTACCCTAAACAGACTGTTCATGATTAGAGCCAAGTATGGATTTTGATTTTATACAGATTAGCTGATCATTGAGTTTGCATTGATTGAAAGCTAGAGCATTGCAGAGCAATCTGGAGGGGCCCCAGACGCCGTGCTAGGTGACTCTTGGCAGGCCTTGTCAGGCAGATAAGTGTCTTGGGAAGGCCCATTGACAGCCTGTTCTACTGTCTCTATGGTGGTGAGTGGCTGATGCCCTCTACGAGTCAGGTGTGGCATCTGGAGCTGCCTAGCATGCCAGGGGCACAGGCAGAGCTCTCCTGTCTCAGTGTATGCCACCCGGATTGATTCCTTTCCTTGCAGTCACTGTGAGGCTTTGCCTTTTTGAGACGGGAGGAGTTAAGAGTACCGTGTAGCTTTTACACTTTCTAGTCACTCTGAAGCACGAGCTGCAGTAATACCTAAGATCGCAGCATCACTTTTCCTGCCCGCCTTGTGATGTCCAATTGCTCTTTTGTCAGAGGTTGCCTCCTTCCCACTTGTATTTCTGGAAGAGGAAGCTGGGTTGCATGTCCAGCTTTCTGCACAGCCACTGTGTAATAGCACACGAGTCTTGGCCCAGGCAGAGGAGTAGGTGGGAGACAGTCTCTTTCCCCTGGCCTGCGAGATGCTCAGGTTGATTTTGAGTCTGAGACTCTTGCCTTGAAGGTTGCTTCCTTGACCTTCATGCTCTTCAGAGCTGCAACTTGAAGTCTGTAAAGGGCTGGAGCTAGTTGGCCTCATGGCCTATGGTCGGATGCTCCCCTCTCTGCACGTAGTTTCTAGAGCATGTTTTTGCAGATTGTCCAAACAAGGACTCTTGTGAATATCTGGGGTCCTACATCCAGCATTATGTCAAATGAGGGGGTTCTCTTGGTATGGGAGCATGGAATGGCTACTAGAGAGTAGGACCAGGGGCTCTGAATTCTACCTCTGTGTCTGTGTCTGGGCAGGTTATTTAATTTCTGAGTTCAGTTTCCTTTTGGTAATGTGGAGAGGCTAATAGGGGCTCACTTGTTCAAAGGACGCCCGTGATAATTCTCTACTTCACAGCTGAGTAAACTAAGACCAGAAGTGAGCCGCTGAGGTGCAGTGTGCATACAGGACAGAGGTCAGGAAGGGGGCCTGGGCTGAATTCAGGTCCCTCTGCTTGGACACCTGGGGGCCTGGGCAGCTCATCTGGCCTCCAGAACCTGTTTTTCTGTGCAGATCATGTGGGAATGATGCCTGTCACGGGAAAGATCCTGTTTTGACACCTATGATGATGTGATAGGAATACAGGGAGGAAGCACATGCCTTATGGAGTGTTAGGAACTTTGCAGCTGGAAAATATTTCCACCCTAAGAGACTGTTGGTCACTGAGCAGGTTAACAATGAGCTTTTTAGAATTCCTGACCTATGGCCTCTCAAAATGATATTCAAAAAAATTTTAATGATCTAATTCTAATTTTTCTAACTCTAAAAATAGTATTTATGATACAAATTCAACTAGGACAGACAACTGAAAAATGAACCTCCGTCAATTCTAAATCCCAGATGTGACCTCTGTTAACTTCTCGTGTGTCCATCCAGAGAACATCCATGCTCCATGCATACATGGGCTTGTACACATACATGCATCAGGTCACATAAGCTGTGTGTGAACTACTGTGTATTATCCATTATTTTTTTACCAAGAGCCCAGATTAGAAAGCTCTAGATAGTGTCCAGGATGCTGGTTATTAGGAGCAATGTCATTATTGAGCAGAAAGACTTGCTTAGATTTTGGTGCCCCTGGAATAAAAACAAATATTGAAAGCAGCACCTAGTGGCCGAAAGCTTTCAGAATGTCTCTTTTACATTTAACAGAATGAATCTTTCCTCCAAATGTTGTTAGTACTGTGGTTTTATAATGCCTCCCTCAGTTAAATTTAATCATACCATGTGACTTGCAAATAAAGTGATGAGCATGTCTGGAGGAAAGGGACCTGACAAAGCTTTTCTCTCTTTTTAAAGATCCTTGAGGATACTGCAAAATTCTCTTCAGAAGACCTGGCTTCCAGAGCTCCTTCTGGCTATGACATTTATATTTGCAGCTCTTTTTCCAGTGTGCTTGGAGGAAGCTGTTGCTATAAATTGAATTGCAGTACGTGGCTCTGTGTATTTTAAAATATATCTTTCGACACATAAAACAAGTATGGTTGACTTACTTTAAAAAACAGTTACCAGGCTGGGGATTTAGCTCACTGGTTCTGGTGCCTGCCTTGCAAGTGCAAGATCCCTGGTTCGGTCCTCAGTAACCACATACAACAATGCCGGGCGTTTTGACTCATGCCTGTAATTCCAGCATTTGTGAGGCAAAGGCAGAAGGATTGCTGAATTTGAGGCTGAGTCCAGGACCAGCCTGAGCTACAAAGTGAGACCCTGTCTCAAAAAAAAAAAAAACCAACAAAACAGAACAAAAAAACAGTTCCTCTACAAGAATTCATATACTGTATCGGTTTGATTATAATTGACCTGTTTGGCTGTTTAGGCATCGTATTGTCCCAACTTATTCAGATTTCTTTGCCTATTCCTTGACAACAAATGGGATTCAGTATTTTAGCTGAAGCAAACTTAAAATTGTTTTCCCCAGTGCTGGGGAATGAGCCCAAGCCTTTGCACAGAGCTGCATCCCCAACCCTTAATTTTTTGCTTGGAGATAAGTTGCTAAGTTGCAGAGTCTTGGTTTGAACTTTGATCTTCGTGTCCTAGCCTCCTAGAGTGCTGAGCTTCAGGCATCTCAAAGTGGATATTTTTGGGGTCAGAATAAATCTTAGGATTTCATGTTGCAGTGTGAAATGATTTCACTTATCATTTTAAGAAACATCACAAATTCGTGGGTTTTGGTGCTTTGATTTTGATGTTGATATTTTTCTAAAATGTCATGGCTAAGACAATTTAAAAAGCTAAATTGCATTCCAAATGCAAAAGAGAGCCTAAAAGGAATCCTGTGGAGCCATACATTTTGTTTAATGGAGAAATGTGAATCCAAACATCAGATGTGGAAGGAATGCTGGGCCCACCTCTCTTTAAGGCTGGCCCTTTCTCCCAAAACTCTCTAACCTGCAGCCCCCAGTGCTGCCTCTTCCTCCTCTCAGGACCTTCCTGGGCATCCTGCTACCAACACAGCTCTTACTGCCAGGTGGAAGCCTCACCTCCTCTGGCTGTGGGCTCGTGGCCATCCATGCAGGGTGCTCCCTGTCCTGGGGCTGAAGGTGCTCCATGAGCTGCTTACAGAGCTGGTAACTCTTGTGTCCTACTGACCTGGTCCCGAACCCACACTCCCCTGCAGGCCTAAGCTCAGAGCCCCTCAACCCCTCGGAGCTGCTGCCTCCTCTCTGCCTGTCGAGTGTCCCTTCCTGAGGACCTGGGTGGCAGCTCTCTGTCCCCCAGAACACACTGAGTGTGAGCACGACTGCCGAGGGAGGACATGACGTTTTCAGGCGAGCAGTCTGGTCTCTGTGAATCGGAAACTGGAGAAGCAGAAGTGATCCTTGCTTCAAAACAAAACCACGAACAATAACAAGAACAACAAACCCCAAAACTACCTAACCACGGGTGTGGGGACTGTTCCACTTTGTAGGACAGTGTAAAAAGACCATGGAGGTAAAAACAGTAACCTGGCAGTGAGCCTTGATGCTGTTGAAGTGAAATTATTATTATTATTAAAAAAAAAAAAAACCTCTCCAGCAGTCAGCTATAATCTAAAGGAAGTACTGCAAAGTGAATGTCCTGACTTTTTATGAAGCTCATAAAAATTTGTCTCGAAATGCCAGTGACCTGAAAAATTATGGCTACTAAAGATTTAGCAGGTATCTTTAAAAGTAAAGAAAAACATTTCTATGATTTCTGGCTGCTAACAATAATTGTAGTAGTAATAAATGTCCTCTGTTCAGAGAATATTTTTTCCTCAAATACCTTCCAGGCTTGTTCCCCTCTTTCTATGAAGTCGATGATGTCACCACCTCCAGGTAGCAGGAAGGAGGATCTGAAACCGAGAGTTTGGTGTGGATTGCAATTAGAACTCAAGCTGATTGTCCTTTCTTGTAGACTGTGTGTAAGGCTTTTACGTGCATTCTCCCCTTAATAATTTATAACATAAACTTGCTCCCCAAGGAGCGTTTCAGCCTCACTACTGCTTGGGAGGTAGACATCTGAGTTGACCTGGCTGAAAGGCTGGCTGAGTCATAGACAGTTTGGCGGGTGACACTTTCAGCCTTCTGACTTTCATTCCTAGAGATGGAACAGAGATGGTAGTCTGTTTGGAATCCTACAGCCATTAAAATAAAACTGGGAAATTTGATCATCCTTCCCGAAGAAGAATTGGGGATATGGCTCAAGATTGAGGTGCAGAAAACAAAATTCTCTATTGCAAACATATAGGAGAAACGATTTATGAAATAGCTCAAAGAATTATTAGGAATTTTGAGACAAATCTCTGGGTACAGGTTTCAGAAACAAATGCTCCAAAAGTACTTTAGAACTGGAGCACCAAGAAAGTTGCTGCCTCTTCTACAGTCATGAAACAGCTTCCCTGAACCATGATTAAGTGGCACCCATGGTCAGGGAGCCACTACTTTGGCCCCAGCACCAAGCCACAGCTGCTGTTATCAGCAGCGCTAGCTGATGTCCTGGCCTGCCGCCTGCACCTGCAGAGCCGGGGCCTGATGCTGGAACATTGCCAAACAAAACTGTCATAGAAGAGTCATTTGCCTCTCGGGTTTTGCTTGTTGAAATAGCAACTGCTGCCAAAGTGTGGTTTCTCCCTTACCTTTGTTGTCCAGATTTCACAAAAGGATATCTGATTGGCCAAACTAAATCATAGCTGTAGGTGCTGCAAGGGTTGGGAGTTTGGCTTTCCAGCCTCTGCCAGGCAGGTGGGCACACTGGGGAGGGTAGGATGCAGGTTAAAGCCTGATGTTTGTTGTGAATCTCTAGATGGAGTTACAGTATGCAAGAGTTACCCAAACCTGACCACAGAAAAGCCTCATTTCCAAAAAGTGCAGAAGTAGCATTTCCCAACATAAGTGGGAGGAAGTAGGAGTACTGTGGGGAAAAGATGTGCTTGATTTCTAGGGGCTGACCTTTTCTGTAGCTTCTTTTAGGAATGTTTATTCACAAGTGTGGCAGGGACTCTGTCCTTCAAGGAGAAGTGAAAGGCAGAGGCTTCTGACCTGGGAAACTAGCCATGGTGGTTGGAGAAGAGTTGTGTAGGAATCCGTGTGGCCAGCGAGTGATCTGTAGTGGCCTTTTGATCACAGGCAGCCCATGGTCGTTGTTAGGAATTTTAGCAGTGATGCAAGGTCAATCAGTTGTAGACTGTGTCTCATTTGGGTTTGTCTGATAAAGAAGCAGCTGGTATTGTAAGAAGGAACTGCATTGAGCTCAGGGATGAGAAGGACAATAGAGTAAGGAGATCGAGATCTCTGTTGAGGGTCCTGGGTAGAAGAGGGAACTTTTAGGTTGTGAGTCTACCTGACAGCTGTGGTGGAGGAGGCATAAAATCCATAAAGGGTAGGAGAAGGCAGACCCTACTTCGTGAGCATTTGGAGCTGGGGGGCCAAGCCCAAGTGACCATGAAACCCATAGATGAAGGCCTTGTTCCTTGTCTTCTTCTCCCCAGATTATTTTGAAACAAACTTTTAAAAGATGTATGCATATGTATTATATCTTTCTTCTTTCTCTTTATTTCTCAATACAAAATTATCAAAACTTTGCAGCAAAAAGACTTTTGACTCATTGAGGGGCTTCTTAGGAGAAATAACTTTAGGTCACTGTCCAGGTATACAGTGTCTGCCTTGCACATGCACAAGGCACTGGCCCAGCCAAGAGGATAGAGCAAGGACTGCTGTGTTGGAGGGAGGGAGGTTACAGAGGCACACTCAAGAGGTGTCAGCCCTTGTGCTGGTCACACTCACAGACCAGTTGGTTCTTGGCATTTGGCCAACAGGAGAGAGCACCAATTAGATGTTGACTATTTCTCTCCATGCATGAACAGCTGCTCAGCAGAGCAAGAAGCTGTGTGGTCCAGATATTGGGAAATAAGTGGCTTAGAGAATGGGTTGGATTTGTTAGTGATGTTAGTCAAGTTACATATGAGCAATCGGAGGAGATTCTGACTCAACGAGCCTGGCGGGTACCCACCATGCAACGTAAGGGTTACTGGACTGGAATATTCTACTCTGCTGGACATGAAAGCTCAACCCAAGGTGGATGCCTGCTGTACGACCCAGTCCATATACCATCCGTGTCCTTGTCCTTCCCTCAAGTTTCCAAGTCCTAACCAAGATGTTCCAATTGAGATGAGTCATGCACCTGAATAAGGTGCCAAAGGGAAAAGAGCATTGGACCCCTTCAGCTTCCGTAGCAATCCTGGGCCTTACTCCCATCATGCAGCTGTGGTGGAGGAGGTTTTTTCTTTATCAGGTTTCATCCATGTAGAGAAGCGATTTCAGTGCTAAGCACCCAGGCAGATGAACGTCGACTTTGAAGATCACTGTCATTATGGATTGCTTTCTCTCCAAGCATAGTCACAGGGTCTTTGCTTTCTTTCAAAATGCCATTTGTATCTGTGCTCTCCTTTTCTATTCCCATGGCAACTGTGAGAGCCCAGGTCCCTCTGAATCTTCTAAACAGGTTTCCTTCTTCTAGTCTTGCCCTCAACTGCAGTCCTTCCTATTGATGCTGCCATGGCATTAATCCTAATCAAAGTAGTATAGTGGCTTCGATCTTTGATATTCCTCCTGCTGGCTGGAAGATAAAGATAAGTCCTTACCTTGGCCCTGCCTTTAATAGTTGATATCCAGCTTCCACTTTGAACCTTGTCTGTCATCCCAGAAACCCTGTCTGTGGCTCAGCAGGCTGCTAGACCGTCTCTGTACCTTGTCCTCTGTGCTGTGCTCTTTGATAGCTGTGCTGTCCAGAGGCCTTTCCTCAGCTCTGGGCTTCACATGACCTCTGTTCCACTCAGCTTTTCCTGACCTCCTCAGAGAGAGGTGACCACTTTCTCTGAGTGCCCACGGCCCACGTATGCATCACTGCCCAGACCCTTGTGTCTGATGTCTGTCTGTTTAGGTGGATGAACCCATTGGACGGCATACTGCCTTCCACATATCGTATTTCTCTTATATGCCAGCACAGTGCTAGACATGTGAGTGCTGGACATGTGAGTGCTGGACACAATATCTGATGCCTTTTTTCTTCACAGGAGAAAATAGAGGCAAAATCAGGGACAGGACAAATGTACAGTACTATGGTAGGAATGCATAACTTATCAGCTGAGGGCTTGAGTTGAGGACAAGCTGGAAGAGGAGCAGAGGGCTTCAGTTTTCTTGCTCTGTGAGTGGTTTAAATTAAATGGAGACTGTTCTTTGTATGCATCCTGGATGAACCTTGAGTATATATCTAGCTTAAGGAGTGTTCTAGAGGAGCCCAGAATTGAGAAGCATGGCTTTCCCAAGATCTGAGCACATGTGTGTGTAAACAGACAGAGATATGTCTATCATGTGCTTTAGCAAAACTGGCTGCTTAATGGGATATACATGTACTGACACACACTGATATCAATGGACTCTACCCACAGCTTGCTCCAGTGTGAGAGTTGGTATGTATCATTGTGCTCTTTGCAGAATGAATCATGCTGCTCCAGTCAGCAACTTGTCCCTGGGTGGGGTGCTGCTTGCATCCCTCATAGAACTGGAAGACCTGTACAGAACATAGTTCAAGTTAAGAGGCATGAGAAGGGAGATTTTGGAAGGGATGGGTCACATATGGAGTGTTCAGCTCAGCAGCAGAATGGAAACAAAGTAAGCTGTACCTTCAGAGAGCATGTAGGGATTTGCCGGGAATGGAGAATGACCCAGGAGAATGCCAGCTGTACAGTGGGGTCAGTATGATGGGAATGCACAGAGAAGGTTGGAACCTCAGGACATTGTGGCCCGGCTCATGTCCTCTGTTTAGGGCAGCATGTCCTGATTAAGGGTGCAGTGGTCCTTTCCCTCTCCAGGCGCCACACTTGTTTAGATACTTTGTGGTCCCCATATGATTACTCTGTTAAATCATAGATTCCTTCCTAACTAGATGGGAGTTCCTGAGGATGGTGGCTGGTGTCTTCTTTCTATGCCCGAGGTCTTAGGACTGGCAAGCAGCATGTGGGAGGCCTTTGCAGACACTGGGCCTCTGAGAGCACAGCCTCTACTTCTCTGCTTCCAGCCAATGGGCTTCTAGCCCCTGCAGACCTGTTTGCTCATCTGTAAAGTGGACATAAACTGCTTCAGATGAGAGGTAAAGTGGTATTGCCCCTGAGAGTAGCAAGTGTTCAGTAAACATTCTGCTTACTCCTCCCACACCTTGTGGCCCACATGTGACACACAGTGGATACATAACAGATGTTTAGTGAAAGCATATCTGCTGATGAATGATGGAATCCTTGTCATACCAGTTTGTGAAGGTCTCCTTTGGAGCCCTGATTTTAGCAAGACTCTACCAGAAATATCGAGGCAGCTTGGAGTTCATCATATTCCAAGTGATTAAAGAAAGAGGTTGTTTGATAAAGGACAATTAAGGGACAGATAGATTGGCTGAGTAATGAATAGCAGAACATCTTAAACGAGGTCGATAAGAGCCCAATAAAGAGGCCGATTAAGAAGATGAATTTAAGGTAGAGCAGGAAGATTGGTCGAATGTTCTGGAAGTTGGTGTTGCATTAACACTGAAGACAGAATGACCTTGCAGGTGTCAGGAGAGGAGAAGCTAACCAAGTCCCTTACCTTGCCTGAGCTGTGCTTCCTCCAATTCTAGAACAATGTGGCCGTGCATACAAGGATGGGCCTCGACCACCTGCACAACTGCCTCCCCGTTGTCCAGCACTCAGCACACAGGACTTCCGTTTCCCTCAGAAATGGCAACAAAGGTTTCTTTTAGAACTGAGGCCAAGGTTTCTCTCTCTCCATCTGGACCAACTTTGCAAGGCAGAGCTGTTGATGACCTCTGTCATCAGCTGTTGTGAAGGTCTGCCTAGTTCTCAGGATAGAAGGGCCCGCAGGTACCTCCCAAGACATGAAATTGAATTTTTCCAGACTGAGTGATATAAGGAGGAAGATGTTCACTTCTGGTCATAGCAGTAGCAGCTGTTAGGGATGGTGGTTCCCAGCAGCAGTGAGCCAGATGCTGCCTGTGCTGAGTGGGAAGAATTTCAGTGAGAACCAGTGGGACTTTCTGTTTAAAAAAAAAAGTCTGTTTTGTATAGTGTGTGTGCGTATGTGTGTGTTTGTGTGTGTGTGTGTGTGTTTGTGTGTGTGTGCGTGTGTTTGTGTGTGTGTGTGTGTGTGTGTGTGTGTGTGTGTGTGTGTGTGTGTATGTGTTGGGAGCGAGCTGTCTCTGTGCACCCTGACATCATGTGGCTGGTGCCAGGACAGTGGGGATAAATGGTGTAACTGACCAGGACAAGACAACCATGGGGCAATTTAAAAGGAAATAGCTGGAGGGCACCAGGAAAAGCCTACTTAATCCTTTACTTCTTGAGTTTGGCTACGAGAAAAAATACTTTTCTGAGTTTATGCAAAACAATTGTGTTTTATTCATCATTTGGTAGAAGTCACTCTTCTGGCATGTGGGGTGAATGATGTCAGCTTTTTCCTCTCAGCTGGAGCCAGTGTTACTGGGCCCTTGTGCTCTGTTCTAGGGCTGGGGAAACCCCAGGGAAGAGGACATGGTTCCCGTCCAAGGGTATTAGGAGAGCAGGAGTCCTCTCAGCCAGAGAGATCCATGTGGTTATGGAAGGAGGGGCAAAGTTTGCCTGGTAGCTGGAGCTGTGTGAGTTTGTGCCCAGGAAGAAGGGAAGGGTACCAGGGTATCAGGTCTCTTGATATGCACACTCTGAGGAACTTGCCCAGGACTGAACATTTGCTAACCTTGATCTTGCCTCTTTGTGGTGCCAAGGGATCAGTGTCGTGGGGTTACCTTCAACCTGGCCATGTCACCTCATCCAAATTACATATCGTTGTCTTGGGTGTGTGTAGCTCATGCTATGTCATAAGTATACACAACCCCACTCCCACCCACCCCACTCGCCCAGGACCAGTGAAGGAAATTTGGAAGTCAACAGGTTGTAGTGGCTGTGGCTGGCAAGGAGTTTAGGAACTCTTTTAATTTAGACTTCTTGATAGTATCCAAGCCTGAAGGATGGCAGTATTGGAGCTTCACCTCTGAGTCCTCCCGGAGTTGTCATGACATGACCATCTGTACCCCTGCTTTCTTTAGCTAATTTTCTGTGCTCCTCTTCCCTGGCTTTTGTTATATTAGATTTCTGCCTTTCAATCAAGAAATTGGCTTTTTGCATTGAAATAACACAATGTGCCTATTTGCCTTGCAGGACAATAGATAATTTTCAGTTATTATGCCTTTATAGAGGTAGTGAAGTACACAAGGGCTTTGATTTAAAATAGATTTCAGATAAAATATCTACATATGGCAAAAGATGCCAACCATGTGCAAAGCCGTTTGCTCATAAATAGAGAGATGATCCACGTGTATTCTGAGCTTCATTTGCAGCTGTCAGGGCAAGGCCACGTGAGGAAAAAGCAGTGAGTATGGAAAGCCGCAGTAGTGTGTCACTAAATGTCATCTCAGACTTGTCTAACTTTATATTCAACATATACTCAGGTCATGTAGAAAATTGTCCTCTTTTAAGTTTAGTAAGAAGTACAGACATTGTAACTACTCTGTCCTCCATTGTATCTGATCTGTGCACTGTGGGTCAGCCTGCCCCAGACTGCCTTTTAGAAGATGCCTGGTCCATCTTAGACTTCTGGAGAGACACAGGATGGATGTTGCTGTTGAGCTGACATTATTGACGAGTTTGACTTGAGACTCTCTTTTCGGTCAAGTTGTCTGTCTCATTTGGTGCTGACAAAAATAACTCGTTTTCATTTTATATTTTTATTTTTGGACTTTGAGGAATGAATGTATGTCAGAGAGATGAGTGACTAACCAGTGTTACAGAACAAGATGCAATTGAAGATCTTTAGAGGAAATAAGGTGTTTCACACAGGAGAAGTGTCCTGTCTGGAGGTGTACCAGGGAATGACGCCACACTTTCTACAGTCACATTCCCATGACTTTGGAGGCATGGATTATCTTTGCCCCAGTCCTGTCACTCTCTAATGAAGTAAGAGGATTCCAGTTCTGTTTGGAAGGTGGGAGGGAATGTTTCAGTATGGTGTACAGGTTCAGAGAATTCGTTCCTTAGCCATCCAGTTATTTCCATTGGTCTGCTTGAAACTTCATGCTAAGATTCAGTTCTTTAACTAAGAACTGGTATTCCCTAGTTAGCACTTTTGGCCTGGCTAACTACCAGCTTCTGGTAGAATATACAGTTGATCGATCTCTGGTGCAGTTGGGCGATATATGTGCAATCATTTCAGAAGTCTGTACCCAGATTTTCTGCTTCTGTTAGTTTATGCTGAGAACAGGTTAGATAGTCAGGCACATGGAAAGCCCATGTGTGGGTCTTCACTGCAGGCTCCACGATGATGGAGATGATGGACAATGGCTTAAATCTCTTTTAGAAAGAGGAGATTAAATATATTTATGTACTTGACACAAGAGAATACGACTCAGCTATCCCAAATATTATTATAGTTACATAGTTAATGGCTTGAAATAGCATCCAGTATTCTTCAGTGATGAAAAGTAGATTCCAAATAGTATAACTCAGTTTTGTAAAATAAATATACAAATAGAAAGCATAAAGAAAATTGTGTTAAAATGATTATCTCTGGATGAGAATACAGGTAATTAAACTTTTTTTCTTATCTGCACTTTAAATTTGTAACGAGATAAGAATACATTGGCAGTATAAAGACAAAGTATTTTAAAAGGTCATCTTTCCTGAGCTGTAAATATTCCCTAAGTGATAGAAAACTGCATTAGGTACCTATTGTTATGCAACAAATTACCTCCAAACTAGCCACTTAAAAACAATAAGCATTTCTCATCTCACCGTGTCTCTGGGTCAGTAATTCAGGAGCAGCGTAGCCTTGTTAGTTCTGGCTTGGGGATTTCTCGAGAAGCTGCAGTCTTCTGACTGGTACTGTGGCTTGAGGCTTGAGTGGGACTGGAAGATTTTGGACTTTCAAAATGGGTGTCCTTGTGACTATCGAGGAGGTCTCAGTTCCTTCCCGAGTGAATGTGTGCATAGAAGCGCTTGAGTGTTCTCGCAGGGTGACTGCTGCTCTCCAGAGAGAGCTATTCAAGAACACAGTGATTAAACCACATAGAGTAAGCTGACCTAGTGTGCATGCATCGTCATAGGCAGGTGTCTATGTAGCACGTCTATGTAGCACATCATAGGCATGCTACACTGCAAGGAAGGGAATTGTGCTGTGTCTTGCAATGCAGAGAACGGAAGAGTTTGTGGACATATTTGAAAATGATCAGAAATACACGAAACCATTTCAGTCTAGCACATACGATTAGGAGTAGACCTCTGGCGGAATTAAGAAGAAGACAGGAGTTTTGGCTTCGATATTAACGTGTGCTTGGGTGACATTTAAGGAACAGGATACCACTAATAGGAACAGGACAGGTCTTCAGATGCTGCAATCGTAGTTCTAATGCATTCTGCTCACCTTAGTCAAATCTCTTGGTTTTCCTATCAGGTTTTACAGAGGACCAAAGACTTGAATGCATTTGCAAGCACACTGTGAACACTTAACTGAAACGGGAAGTTACTGTTATCACTGCTGTAGTTGGGAGCACAGTGTAGGGTGGGGAGGATTGGGGCATCCGAATGCAGCGGGGAATGAAGAAAAGGAATTGACTGCTGTTACAGAGCAGTGTTTGTTGGGGCTGGCTCTGAGGCAGACATAGAGAAGGCCAGTCTTCACCATAAATTGACGTGAGGAGCTGCTGGTTGCAGGTATTTTTGTAACAGACTGTTGCCGTGGATCTTGGCTGAAACACTAAAGCCTGGTCATAAGAAAGTCACTAGAGCAGAATGTACCAACCAGAAAAGCCCCCCACGCTCCTTGGCTTATTGTTTCAGGAGACTGATGTTCACTCCCAGCCTGGGGAGACACAGCTGGGTGCACATGGCTCCTCCCCAGGACCCAAGTCCAGCAGGATAGACTGACATGGGGCTGTTTAGAGTGAATGGCTGAGTGTTGACTGGGAGCCTCATACCTAAGCCTGGATTTAAGCTACAGAAATTGTTTTCTAGGATGATCTTATTCTCTCACAGGTCACATAGCTCTAAAGATTTTATGCCTTTGGAAATTAAATCCTTTTCCCAATCTGATGTTTATAGGCTCTTAGAATGTTGGGTAAAGATAAAGGCAGGCAGTTGCATTCAGATGATGGTAATTTCCACTCTTCCTTCTTTCCAAGTCTTCCCGCCAACACCACACAGTTTCCACAGTCCTTTCAAGCCCTTGCAGAAGCAGCCAGGCCTGAAGTCACTGCTGCACTGAGCCACTCCAGAGATTCCTTTTATTGGTAACTAGGGCTACACACAGGCAAGGCTGACACCAATATGAAGAAGATGGTACAATTTTCCTCTTTTTCTCTTTTGTTCACCTGTATTTCTTGTGTGAAGTAATTATACATATTTGGAAATAATGGTGCTATTCACTCAGAATGAACTCTGGAAAGTTAATTATTTTATTTGGCTACTATGGCCTCTGACTAAAGTTTCTTCTCATCAGATCAACTCATTTACAGTGGACTTAACTGAGGGCTGTTGCTTCAGATGACATGCTATTAGCAAAACAAAACAGAAAATAACAAGAGTTTACAAGGATGTGGAGTAATTGAAACCTTTGTGTATTACTAGTGGACATGCAAGGTGATATTGCCACTGTGGAAAACTGTAAAAACTATGGAATCACCTTATGATTCAGCAACTGTACTGAGTGTATGTCTCCAGGAATTGAAAATGGGAGCTCAAGTGGGTATTTGTACATAGATATTCAGAACATTATTAACTGTAGCTAAAGGATAGAAGCAACTCAAATATCTATTGGACAAATGGATTTTTAAAAAATACAGACATCAGCCTTAAAAAGAAAAGGAATCTTGTCGCATACTGCAGTGTAGTCAAATCTTAATGAGACATAAAGAGACAAATACTATGTTATCCCACTTATCTGAGTTCTGGAATAGTCAAAGCGTAACTTCAAGAAGTAGAGTGGTGGTTGGCACGTTGCAGGAGGTGGGGGGACTGTGGAGTGATTCCTCGATAGATGTGAGATTCATTTTGGGGAGATGTGAAAGTTCTGGAGATGGATGATCATGAGGGCTACACAACAGTGCAGATACACGAATGCGACTGAAATGCATGCTTAAAAACTGTAGAATGGTGAGCTTTATATATTTTACAACAATAAAACAATTTTTTAATAATGTAATTGGTTGACACGTTCTGAGTCTTGATCTAGGCCAGTGGTGACAAACCTATGGCATACATGGTGCAACAGGCTCTTTTTCATTGAAAACTCTGAATGGTTCACCATTACTGATCTAAGCATTGGAACACAGTGTACCAGACTGAGCACCTGACTACAGGTATATCTTATAGATTGTTCTCTACCTGGGAGATAGACAGTGAATATTTAGCAAACAACTACGATAATGCTAGTATTATATGAAATTTGAAGGAGACAATTGAATAATCAACATGGTAGAGAACCTTGTGGTACATATGTAGGGTGAGGGTGCTTTCGCTGGGAGTCTGCAATGAACTCTGAAGTCTTGACATGTAGACAAGAATCAAGATGGCCAAGTGTGAGTGGCAGCAAAATGCAGCCTCTCTGAGATCTGGAATCCATACCCTGGAAGATGACCACTTGAAGAAGGGAAAAAGAGAAGTAGATTAGCAGGAACTGGGAAGGAGCTGACAGGAAAATTAAAAGCTACAGGGAAGTTTGAGAGATGGATCGCAGTAATGAGAATGGAATGAAACAGTGTGGACTTTCTCTCTGACTCCTACCTCTCTTATGGAGAGCCTGACTATGCAGAAGCAAGGTAAGCACTAGGGTCTCTAGGGAGAAGTTGTGGCAGGGGACTGGGCTGGTGACAAAGTGGGGGAACCCATGTGATCTGCAGGGACAGCATGAGGTTTGACACTGAGGGAACTCCCTCCACCAAGCAGGCAACAGCTGGATGGGATCCTGGCACAGGTGCTCACCATATTGCTGGAGCGTCCTTGGTCAGGTGCCATTCGAGAAAGACGTTGATCGAATCTGGGGAAATAGCTGGGGAATAGCTGAATGCCACTGAAATGCATGCTTAAAAACTGTAAGAATACCTGGGAAACAGCTTCGCTTGAAGGTTTTCGGTGATACCCTTGCCTGATGACTGGGTGAGAGACAGCCACAAGAGACAGCTTCAGATAATGAGCAGGATGCAAAAGACCCCCTGCAGGATCTGAACTCAGGCTCACAGGGACATGAGCTCTGTCCTTTGTGGTAGGAAGCCAGGCCCAGTTGAAGTGGTGCTGGACGTGGAAATGTCAGCATTGAGTAGATGAGCCCTCAGCCTACTGCCAGCATGCAGGGTGCATCTGAGATCTGATTGCTCTCCTTCTCTACTGGTGTGACCAGGAAAATGTCTTGACTTGAATATGACCATAGACTGGGGTAAACAGAGGCCTCTGGAATTTTTTTGAGGGAGGACTTCACAAACCCACGTGATGTAAGGTCAGGCAGAGAAAACTGAATTGCTGGACTCCAAAACTTCAGATTCAGAAAGAAAAACACCGACTTAAAAATAGATAATTTTATTTTCTGTTTTTGGACTTTTTTTTCTATTATTTTTTTTCCTTTTTTCTTCTTCTCTAGTTTATTGGGGTCTGGGAACTATTCCTTTGTCCTTCTTCCTTTTCTTTTATCTTTATATCTTAATATTCTCCACATTATCTTCATTTTTCCTTTCCTCCTTTTTTCTTATGTCTCCTCTTTCTTTTTTGTTGTTGTTGCTGTTTCCATTACCTAACTCTAGAAATATCTTTCTAATCCTTAATGGAATTCTCTGTCTCACTTCTATCTCCTCCGTTTCATCTTCCAGTGATTAAATTTTTAAAATTTTCCTCTTGTACTCACCATTTCCCAAAGCCCCATATTTTTAACAATACAATTATTAAGCTTTATGCATTACATAGTTAACTCTGTTATGACTTCTGAACTTCTGTCTCTCATTAGTGGAAGTATGATTGTCACATTGAGTACATAATTGTTGTATGTCAATATCTGGATTATCGTGTCTGTACTGTAATTGTGTATTTCATTTCTATGGCTGGGGGTGGTACATTGTTGGCTCTTATGGTATATCCATATACAATTTGTCTAGGACACTTTTATTGTGAATGATTTCCTTGATATGCCCAGGGTCGCATAATTGTGGCTATTAATGGATCTTCTCTGTAAGCCAACACCAGAGATTTGTGACACTAACAGTACTGTGCTCCATTCTTGGAAAACTGGGTGTTGGGCTAATTGCATTGCATCCTCCTCCTCACAAATTAACAGGGATGGTCAGATATTGGGCCACAGGCAAAGGACTGTAGTTAGCCACACCTAGAGTGCATCAGTGAAAAAATGAAGAGGTCTCCATAGTAGCAACAAAGCCTTTCCACTATGAACACCCACAAATCTAAGCACAAAATAGAAATGTGAGAAGACAAGGCAACAAACAGCCTCCCTAAATTTCCAACTCCCTCAAAGCTGATCCTGGGAGCACTGAGCAGGAGGACTATACACTCAAATTATTCAAAAGAATAGCAGGAGAATTTTTTTTAAAAATAGGGACTTCTGGGAAGATGATGGAGTGGTGAATAGCAGATAAAGAGCCTCTCAGAAACATGGTGACCTCACCCTGGAATATTGAGGCCGAGAAGGGGAAGAAGGAGGGAACTGGGTCCTTAGAACCCAGAAAGGATCTGAGGCAAGAATTGAAATCTACAATGAGAATGAAGAGAGAGACTTTAAAGGAAGACAAGGGAGGACTAAGTAGCACTCTCTCCTCAAGCCCTGACCCTCAGAAGAGAACAACTGTCAACCCTGCAGATGAATGGTGACTGCTGCTGACCCATAGGCCTCCAGTGGACTGCAGCAGCTGCTGCTATCAACATGTGTTAATTGGCCCTGGGTAGACAGAGGATCTGAACCAGCCAGCAAGGAGGTTCCACCCACTGCTCCTGATGATTGCACCAGCTAGCAAGGAAGTTCCACCCACTGCCTGTGACTGACAAGGATCTCTGCCAACCAGCAAGAAATTATACTCCCATCCCCAAACCAGGGGCTTCACTGAAAAGGGCTTAAGATCTGAAGGGCAAAGGCACAGGGAGACATAAAAACTACTGTTAAAGAGTTAGTTACTCCTTAATGAAATTAAAAGGGAAACAGTACGCCCAAATTCCTTGCTGGAAGCAATCATTACTTTGATTCCAAAACTGGAGAAAGGCCCATCCAAAAAAGGGGACTATAGGCCCATCTCCTAAGGAACAAAGATGTACAGTTCTTCAATAAGACAATACAGAAGATCATCAAGAAGATCTTGTGCCCTGACCAAGTTGGATTCATCCCAGGGATGCAGAGATGGTTCAACATATATAAATCAAAAATGTAATGCACTATATTAACTTACTGAAGGACAAAAACCATGTGATCATCTTAATAGATGAAGGAAAAGCATTTGACAAGATCCAAAACACATTCATAATTAAAACCCTATAGAAAATTGGGATAGTCTATATCTCAAGCTAATAAAAGCTACTTATGAAAAACCAACATCATACTAAATAGTCAAATTCTAAAACCTTTCACACTAAGAACAAACACAAGACAAGGATGTCCACTATCCCACTGCTGTCCAGTATAGTTCTGGAAACATTGGCCACAGCAATTAGAATAGAAAAATATAAGGACTAAAGATAGGAATGGAAGAAGTTAAACTGTCATTGTTTGCTGATGACATGATAGTTTATATAGAAGATCCCAAAAAACCAACCAAAAGACTCCTAGATTTAATTGCCAGATTCAGTAACATAGCTAACACTCAAAAATCAATAGGTCTCCTATACACAAACGACAGACTCACTGAGGGAGAATTAAGGAAACAGTTCCTTTCACAGTAATATCCAAAAAACAGATACATCTAGGAATCAGTCTAACATGTGAGGTAAGAGACCTCTACTCTGAAAAGTACAGCACTCTTTAAAAGGATTTCAAAGAGGATATCAAGAAACAGAGAGATACCCTTTGTTCCTGGGTAGGAAGAACCAATATTGTCAAAATGACCATACTCCCAAGACTACTGTATAGATTCAGTGCAATTCCAATTGAAATCCTAGCAGCATATTTCTCAGAACTAGAGAAAATAATCCAAAAATTTATCCAGAACCAGAAGAGGCCTAGAATAGCACAAGCAATTCTAGGCAACAAAGACAAGGGAAGGGGGTATCACAGTCCCCAACTTGAAACTATACTACAAAGCCATTGTAGTAAAAAACAGCATGGTAATGGCAAAGAAACGGACCTGAGGATCAGTGGAACAGACTGGAAGATGCAAAAGCAACTCCAAACATACTAAGCCACTTCATCTCCGACAAAGGAGCCAAACACCTTCAATGGAAGATAGCCTCTTTAGTAAACTGTACTGGAAAAACTGGATTTCTGTCTGCCAAAGATTAAAACTAGATCTATATCTCTCACCATGCATTGAACTAAAATCATAGTGGATTAGAGACCTAAACATAGAACTCTTGGAGACAATGGCATAGGAAAGTCTTTATAACAAAACCTTAGCAGTGTAGACACTAGCAGAAAGAATCAACATTTGGAGTCTCATCTTACTAAAAAGCTGCTGCACAGCAAGAAAAACTACCAACACAGTTAAAAGATAGTTTAGAATTTAGGAAAATGTTTTATCAGCTATTACCTAGACAAAAGACTTCTATGTAGAATATATAAAAATTTTTTTAAAAATCAGTCCTCTCAAATTTAAAGACCCAATTTAGAAAAGGGCCTTTGAAATGAATAGATATTTTTTGGATAAAGTAAAAGCAGTAAAGAAACATATGAAAATGTGTTCGACATCATTGGTCATTCAAGAGATGCAGATGAAAAAAACACTGAGATCCCACCTCACTCCAGATATATCAACATCAAGTGCTGATGGGGCTGTGAGGAGAAAGGAATGCTTCTCTGCTATTTATGGGAATGTGGACTGGTGCAACCACTGTAGAAATCAGTGTGGAGATTCCTTAACAAACTAAGATTAGAGATTCCATTTGATCCTACTATTTCCCTGCTAGATATATAAATGAAAGAATTAAAAGAATCATTTCACAGTGACATATGTGTGTGTACTCATGTTTATAGCAGCAGTTTTTAATGGCTAAATCTTAAAAAAATGCCCAGATGTCTATCAGCTAGAGACTGGATAAAGATGTGGTATTTTTTTTTAATAAAATGGAGTATTACTCAGTCATAAAGAATGGTAAGTTAGAGACATTTACACTTAAATAGATGCACCTTGAGTTCATGTCATAAGTGAAATAAATAGGACACAAATGTGTAAATACCATGTCTCTTTAGTATGAGAAAGTGACGATGTAAATGAGGTCCAGAATATATGATATTGTGAAACAGGAATAAAATGTTCAAAGGGAAAGGGGAAAGAGGGGAGGGGAAAAGAAAAAAAGGAAAGGAAAAATTTGATGATAAAAACAAACAAACAAAAAAAATGGAAACAAAGCTTATGTATATAGGGCCCTGGAGGCTTAAAAAATGAGATGATGCATTGTGTACAGGTCCAAATTCTCAATGTTGAATATGATCCTGTATACCTAAAATGTACCAATAAGCTCAAAGTGGAATTTTTTTTACAAAAAATCAATGATGTGCTCTATGAGGTCACAGAAGGTATAAACAAATTATAGAAATATTAAAATGATCAGGGAGCTTATAAAAGACACTAACAAAATGGTTTAGCTCAATAAAGTGAAACAAAAAGGGAACAATGTAGAAAAGAATTGAGTCCATGAAAAAGTTCCAAACAAAAATTTAGAAGATTAAAAATTATATTGAAAGTATGGGGATCAAAAGTTTCCAATGTGAAGACAGAATATTGAGAGATCCTTTCAGAGACCAGTTACTCAGTGATAGCTTGAAAACAACAGGAAAACACATTAAAAAAAAACCCGACAGCTGCCCGCTGAAGTAAAGACTAATCAGAAATTAGTTGGAATAAGTGAAAAATCAAAAGATAGCAAAAAGAGCATAAGTAAATCAATTTACAGAAGCAGTAGCAGAAAACTTGCCAGATACATGGAAAGAAAATAAACCATACAGAAAATTGAGGCAGATGGGATCAAGAAACAAAACCCAACAGTGTACAATATACAGGAAATACTTAAAAAGTTCACATTTAAAATCAAAGGAAGGAAAATAATATTCATGCAATAAGAACCTTGAAAAAACCAGGAGTAGCCATCCTCATTTCAGACAAAGTGGATTTCAAGCCAAAACCGATCAGAAGATGCAAAGAAAATCACTACAGATTTAAGGGAACAATTCAACAGGAAGAGATAATAGTAAACTCACCAAGCTCCTGCAAGCCCAACTTCATAAAACACTACTGGACATAAAAAACATCAGATGAACATCAATACAGTCATAATGGGGGGGGTCCTCTTTGAGTTCCCACTGTCACAAATAGACCAAGTAGAAAGAATAAATGCGAGACTTCAAAGCTTTGAGCAAATGGACATGATTGGTATCTATTATAGATAATTTTTCACTCAACAACCACAAAATACACATTCTTCTCAGCAGAACATAGTATTTTCTCCAAGATAGGCTACATGTTAGCCCATAAAGCAAACTGAAGTAAATGTAAAAGAAAATTGTATTATGTATATTATCAAACCATTATATAATGAAACTAGAAATTATCTGGCAAAAGGACCCCAGAAAGTATACGAAGTATGGAATCTAAGTGGTACTCTCTTAAATAATCAATAGGTCACAGAAGAAATGAAAAGAGGAAATTAGTTCATAGAATCAAACAACAATACCAGTTCAACATACCAGAATCTATAGGGCACAATGAAAGCAGTCCTGAGAGGGAAGTTTGTAGCTATAAAAAAGGATTTAAAAAATCAGAGAAGTGCTGGGGATTTAGCTCAGTGGTTCTGGCGCCTGTCTTGCAAGCGCAAGGGCCCAGGTTCAATCCCCCAGTAACCACATACAATACTGGGTGTGGAGACTCATCCCAGCAGCAATCAGCACCACGTACCACAGTGCCGGGCGTGGTGGCTCACGCCTGTAATCCCAGTACTCGAGAGGCAGAGGCAGGAGGATTGCTGTGATGTGAGTTTGAGGCTGGGCTCAGGGTCAGCCTGAACCACAAAGTGAGACCCTGTCTCAAAAAAAAAAAAAAAAAAAAAATCAGAGAAATTAATGAAACTGTGACAACAAAGAATTAATGGATCAAAAAGTTGATTCTTTGAAAGGGTAAACAAAATTGAGAAACACCTCGCCAATCTTACCAAACAAGGGGAAAGATCCAGATAAAGGCAGTGAGAAATTAATTTAAAAGGTCACAAGAGACTCTGCTGAAATCCTGAAGGTGAGTGATAATGATTTTGAGAACATGTTCTGTAATAGACATCAAAAGAATGGATAGATTTCTAGATACATGTAAACTTCCAAAGCTGAACCAAGAAAACATAAAAACTCTAAATAATCCATTACAGGCAATGAAACTGAAAGCAGTAATAAAAAAAAAATTCTATCAACTGAGAACAGCATAGGTCCTAATGAATTCATTCCCAAATTGTACAAGAACTTCAGAGATCGAGCACCAGTATGCCTCAGGCTTTTTAAGGAAATGACAAGGAGAAAAGTACTCCAGGTCAATCTTGAAGGTTAGCATTACTCTGATTCCAAAATCATGTAAGCATCTTACCACAAAACAGAACTGCAGGCCAGTCTCTTAAATGAACAATGATACCAAAATCCTCCAGATCATGGCAAACAGAATGTAGCAAATCAACAAAAAGATCATGCATATGTCAAGTAGCATTCATCTCACAATACAGTAATGGTTCGACATATGCAAATCAGTAAATGTAATACACCAATAAACAGAAGCAAAAACAAAAAGCACATGGTCATCTGAGTCCAAACAAGCCTTTGACAAAATCCAACATTCATTCGTAATATAAAAACCCTGAAGAATGATATGGAAGGGCCTTATCTCAATCTGACTAAAGCCATTTATGACACAGCCACAGCGTACACTTATGTATGGAAACATTTCCTTTTAAAAATCAAACAAGCTGGATGTATGCTATCACCACTGCCATTGAATATAGTTCTTGAAACATTGGCCAAAGCAGTCAGGCAAAAGAAAGAAAAGGAGTAGGCATAGGAAAGATAGAATCCAAATTACCATTTGTAGTTAACATGGTCCTCTACATAGAAGACCCAAAACATTCCTCCAAAAGATTTGTAGAACCAATAATCAAATTCAGGAGCATAGCAGGATAGATGGCAACACATAAAAATCAATAGTGTTCCTGTACACCAGTAATAAACTCACCAAGAATGAAATTAGGGAAACAATACCTTTCCTAATAGTATTAATAACAATTAAATCCTTAGGGGTCAAACTAGCCAAAGAAGTGTAACACTTCTACAGTGAAAATCACTGTACTCTGAAAACGGAGATTAAAGAGGACATCAGAAAATGGAGAGAGATCGCTTGTTCTTTGATAGGAACAACCAATATAGTCAAAATGGCTATATTTCCAAAATTGTCATACAGATGTAGTGTAATCCTAATCAAAATACCTACAGCACTCTTCACAGAAAATAATCCTAAAATGCGTATGTGTTTCAGGGTTCACTAGAAGGTTAGATTTTGTATTTATGTATATTTTATATATCCAGATGTACAAAATGATTTACAAGGTGGGCTTCCAGAGTCAGGTGTGGCACAATGCAGAAGGGGCCATCTGTGTGCTGGGGATCTGAAGGATCCACCCCAAAGTTGAAAGCCTGGAGTTCACCGCAGTCTCCTGCCTATCAAAAAGCTGAAGGCCCTGCACTGGAAGGCTGAACAGAGATGTCCAAGCATGATGGCAGAGACTGGCATTCCTCTGAAGGAGCAGAAGCAAGACTTCCTTCTTCTTTCCCTGTGTACTTCATCCAGGCTACAAGCCTGCTGCTTGCTGCCACCCATGTGCAGGGCAGTTCTTCCTTCTTCAGTAAATGCATCATCCAGATACACCCAGAACTGTGCTAAACCAATCAGCTGTGCATTTATTTACTCAAGTTGACACCACAGTAAACTACCACCATATAGAATCAGAAGAGACATAGCATAGTTGAAAGCAATTCTGGGCAATAAGAGGAAGGCAGGAGGCAGCACAATCCGGCATTTCAAGTTATGTTGTAAAGCTACCATGATAAAACAGCATGGTATTGGCATAAAACAGGCATGTGGATCAGTAGAACAGAATAGAGGATGTAGAAACAGTGCCAGGTACATTCACTAGCATGATCTTTGAAAAGGGGCCAAAAACCTCTGGAGGAAAATTAGCTTGTTTCCCTCATACCATTTGTTAAAGAGGCTACTATCTACATTCAGAAGATTCAACTTAGACTCATATCTCTTACCATGTGTTAAACTAAAATAAAAATGGATTAGAGACCTAAATATTAAAACAGAAGATAAAATAGATGAAACTCTTGAAGATACAGGTATAGGCAAGGACGTTCTGAATAGTCCAGTTGCACAAAAAATAATACTGTGAGTCAACAAACGAAACATATCAACTTGAAAAGCTTTTGCACAGCAAAGGAAACAACAGGGTGAAGAGGTGATCTACAGAATAGGAAAAAAATTTACCAGCTCTTTAGACAGAGGACTCCTATCTAGAATATATAAAGAACACAAAAATTAGACCTCCCCCAAAAAACAAAAGACCCAGTTGAAAAATGGAAAACTGAAATGTGGACATTTCTCAAAGGTATAGATGTCTAATAAATATATGACAAAGAGGTTCAATATCACTGGCTATAGAGATATGCAAATATAAAAAATGAGAATCTGGCTTCTACAAGAGTGGCTTGATGGTTACCATGTCTGCCTGGCAAGCGTAAGGTCCCAAGTTCAGTCACTGTTACTGCATATCCCAGTGCCCACTGTGGTGGCGCACACCTATAATCCCAGCACTCAAGAGACAGAGGCATGAGGATTGCCATGAGTTTGAGGCTAGTGTGGGCTACATAGTGAGTTTAGGGCCAGCCTGAACTACTAAGCGAGACCCTGTCTCAAAAAAACTAAAAAAAAAAAAAAAAAAAGATAATGACAGTTTAACTTATTCTTTTCCTGTTTTTATTCCTTTTATTTCTTTCTCTTGCCTAATTGCTGTGTCTAATGTTTCCAGGACTATATTGAACAGACGTGGTGAAAGTGGACATCCTTGTCTTGTTCCTGATCTTAGTGTGAAAGATTTCAGTTTTTGACCATTTAGTATTATCCCGGCTGATGGTTTCACATAGATAGCTTTTATTACTTTGAAATAGATTCCATCTATTCCAATTTTCTGTAGGGTTTTGATCAAGAATGGGTGTTGTATTTTGTCAAACGCTTTTTTTCTGCATCAATTGAGATGACCATATCGTTTTTGTCCTTGAGTCTGTTAATATGGTGTATTATATTTATTGATTTACATATGTTGAACCGTCCTTGCATCCCTGGGATGAGTCCAACTTGGTCAGGGTGTATGATCTTTTTGATGATTCTCTGTATTCTGTTTGCCAGTATCTCATTGAGGATTTTTGCATTAATGTTCATTAGTGAGATTGGCCTGTAGTTCTCTTTTTTGGTTGGGTCTTTCTCTGCTTTTGGAATCAAAGTAATGATTGCTTCCAGAAATGAATTTGGGAGTACTGCTTCCCTTTCAATTTCATTAAAGTAATAATAATAATAAAAAAGGAAACAAAGCTTATGTATATAGCAGGTGGGGGTTGCAGGGTGGGTGGGGAAAAATGAGAATCAAGTCATGTCATATTCTGGTACAAACTCTCAATGTTGAATGCACTGATGATGTGTATTCATAGTGTACCAATAAAGACTGGAATAAAAAAAGGAAAAGAAATTAAATAATCAGTACTGCAGAGAAAAAGGAATCTTTCTACACTGTTGTTGGGAATATAAACTAGTGCAATCACTATGGGAGTCAGTATGGAGATTTCTCAAAAAACTAAAACTAAAAATTCTATCTGACACAACTCTTCTTCCTTTTAGATATCTTCAAAGTAGTTAAAAACATCATTTCACAGAGGTACATGTATACCCTTGGTCATAGTAGCACAGTGTACAATAACTAATTTTCAGAAGTGGCCTATGCCACCAATAGATGCATGGAGAAAATGTGGTAGTTAGGTACAATGGAGTAGTACACTGCCACAAGGAAAGGCAAACTTGAGTCATTTGTAGGAAAATGGTTGCATCCTGAGACCTTAATATTAAGTAAAATTAATCACACAAACAAATGTGTCTTATATAAGAAACCCAAATATAAATCAAGAACAAAATAGAGATAATAGTTTTCTTCTTCTTCTTCTCCTTGTTCTCCTTCTCCTTCTCCTTCTTCTTCTTTTTCTTCTTTTTTTCTTTTTTTTGAGACAGGGTCTTGCTTTTTGTAGTTCAGGCTGGCCCTCACCTCAGCCTTGAACTCACAGTAACCCTTCTGCTTCTGCCTCCCAAGTTCTGGGATTACAGGGGTGAGCCACCATGCCTGGCACTGTGGTATGTGGTTCTCATTGCTGGTGGACATGAGTCTCCATGCTCAGCATTGTTGTATGCAGTTATTGGGGATCGAACTCAAGCCTTTGCACTTCCAGGCAGGCAGCAGAACCACTGAGCTAAATCCCTGGCCAAACCCTACAAAATATAATTAAACTCCATTTTACTAGGAATCTCAGTGAAGTTCTGATATTCTGAGAAATTGCTGTAAAGTTCAAAACTTGCTACAAATTGGGCTTGCAAAGGAGCAGTGAGTGGCCCTGTTGAATATTTCTAATTGGTCACTGGATGTTGAGATGAGTTCAAGCAAGGAATTAGTGTGTTAGAATGTTGAGAAGTTTCTCACTGATACCCAAATTCTTAGACTTGGAAGTATTTTCACAGAGAAAATGTATTAGCCACTTTCCATGTTTGTCATTTAAAATTTTCAGCAACTAAATCGAATAGAGTTTGTCATGAGCCTTCATAGACTTCTATGCATTTTAGAAAATAATTGATCTATAAAATCTGTTAACTCATGATATTTTTAATATCATTTAGGAGATTAGTCTATGTCACATTGGAAATTAAGGCTATTTATTCAAAGCTCTGAGTAGAGGGTTTGAAGATAATTTTATAATCTTGAGATGGAAGGAAATATTCTTCTGGGACAAAGTGTACGCAGTTGATTTGTGCAGTGGGTTTAAATTTCCCATTAGGTATTTTTGAGTCTTGCTTATTATTGGTCAGATTTTTCTTTGAAGTCAAAGTCTCAGGGAAATGAGAGCTCCCTCAAGAATTTACAAATGCAATTGAAGCGTTAGAAGTCTATATTGCAATGGCCTTTTTTTTTTTTTTTTAAAATGAAGCTCACAGCTCCAGGTTTATAAAACCCTGAAGTCTAGCCAGACACATTAAGAATATAGTGACCTCAGAGTTTGAGAACAGGTCATCTTGTAATGTTCATTATAAGAGTACCTATCTTTGCCTTAGAATAGTGAAGTGGTGTTTGCCAAATGGAAGAATGGAAATCATTAGAATTTCTAGGTTTTAGATTGCATAATCCATAATTTTGATCTATAAACTAAGAAATTATTTCACTCTCACGAAAGCCTTCAACCCTCTGAGGCCTTTCGTGCTTCCATTGGGTTCATTGAATTGGTTGAATTGGGGTCCTTGCCAGGGGTAGACTGAGTTGAGCTGTAGACAATGTGTGTCCCAGAAGACAACTAGAAGATTAATTATCCTTCCTTGTGCAGGAGCTCATGGCTCCTAGAAAACACATCCATTTTTTCTGACAGCTGCAATTATTGGGACATAGGTACTAGAATACACATTCTGTCTGCAAGCACTCGCAAAGGCCCACTTAACGTCCAGCCCATCTTGCAGGAGAGTCTTGCCCCCAAGTCTGCATGAGGAGCCAAAGTATGGAGAAAGGAAGCTTACAGACAATAGCAAAAGAATTGAATCAGGATATGTTCTCAGAGTAACAACTAAATGAGAAGTCAGAGAAACAAGGGAGTTGATGTCAGAGTGGACTAGAAAGGAGAGGGAAAATTATGTGGAGAGGTAGGACTTGGGTCAAACCTTGAAGAAATACCATGACTGAACAGCTCTAGGCCTGGGTCAGGAAGAATTCTTGGAGAATGCAGATTCCTAGACCTGAACTATGGGATAGAAAGCATTAATTCAAGGTTTAGTTACTTTTGAGAAATGTGTGTGTGTCTGTAATAGCCACAGCATTCCCTATAGAATTACAAGGTTGTCTGTAGTACTGTGGGGGTGGGTGACAGAGGCCACTTGGCTTTGTGGACAAGTAAATCTGAGTTGTGCTTGAATAAGCAACTACTGCCACACTTCTTGGACCTCTCTGGGTCCAAGGGTGATGTTCACAATGATTTTTCCCACATGGGCACACGAAGCACAGTTTCCTTCTTATTTCATCCTAACACCATGCCATTTTCCAGAAGGACCCTGCAGTCCCAGATAACTGAGTTGGAAAATATTCTGACATAAGTGATTTTGAGTGCTTTTAGTTCACGTCACTACAATAGTCATGTATTCAGTGATCTGAATGCTCAAAGGATCGGAAAGGTGTCAGAGGGACTTCGGTTAAAGAAGCCAGTGAATGAGTGGTCCTCCGAGAGATCCCAGTCTGAAACCAAATACCCGAGGGCTACTTCAGTTCACAAGTATTCCCCAGTATATTAACAGACACATAACCCAGGCTTAAAAAAAATACTGTGTCATTCCTTTTCTTCTCTGGAGATATGGAGAAAGATTGTGTGTTAATAGTAAGGCTGCACCTTCATATTGGAGCAGAGCCCTGGCTTGCAGCAGCTGGGGCTCTGGGAAAAGCAAAACTCAAAGAGATGGAGGACTGGGATGCCAGGTAATATCCAGAGCCAGGTAAATTTGAGTATAATGACTCAAATATTACATGGATACACTAATTGTCTTTCTGGTATTAAAGTTTAACTGGGCAGCCTGTACTTTTACTTTCTAAATCTGGTAACCCCACACAAGATGTCCAGGGAGCCTAGATCCAGAGTGGAGAGTGAATTAAAAATGTGCAGGGCAAAAAATAGCACAGATTAGTTCAGGGTCTGGAGAGCCCAGACCTCCTCGGGGAAAGGAGTTTAATACAGCCTTAAACACTCTTCCTGCCCCCTTCCTCATCCAGCCGCACTGTCATGTCCAGTCCAGCTGAGCACAGCTTATCTATATGGAGTTGTAGCCTGGCTAACATTCTGTGTGACTCACATAAAACAAATGTTAAGATCAGAAATTTTGCCATGAAAGCTTTTCGGATTCTTTTAAAAATGCAAAATCTTAATTTCATGGGAATCATCCACTTGCACATGAATCCTGATGTTTGGAAACCAAAAGGAACTACAGGTTGGTTTCTTGCCCAGGGTAGGCACTGTGATGGTGGATATATGTAACTTGGCACTCCTGTGAAGACAGGAGATTGTTAGTGGTGGGTGGAGTGTGTCTCCTACCTATGAACACACCTCTACTCAAACTGCCAGCCTAGCTCTGTTCTCAGGACTCAGACAGAGGAAGGATCCAGGCCAAACTTTAGAGGGCGGGAAAAAAGATAAAGTCCCTTAACATTGCTACCTCCCCACTTTGGAATTTAAAGCAAAAGACGGACACACCAGATTATGTCACGTGTAAGACTAAAACAGTGATTGAAAAAGCTGTGTCCCTCTGAATTGACTCTGGATGAGGTGAGCATTTGGTTTTAATCTCTTTTGGTACATTACATATACACATCATGATTGCACTCTATAATGGGGATTTGTATTAGTATAAGACACAACTTAATCCTCATTTTTTCCCATAGCTCTACCCACCCTACCGCCCCCCCATATACATAAAATTTGTTTCCTTACTTTTTTGTTATAATCATTATTTTTCCCCCTTCACCCTATTTTACTTTAAGCATTTTCTATTTCACAATATATAACATACAGTTCTAGGACTCATTTACATCTTTATTTTCTCATACCAGAGAAAAGATGCGATATGTACCTGTCTGTGACCTATTTATTTCACTCATGAGGATATCCTCAAGGTATGTCCATTTAAGTATAAATGATTCAAACTTATCATTTTTTGTGGCAGAGTAATACTCCATTCTGTAGAAGAACCACAGCTTTTTTAACCAGTCTCCAGTTGATGGACACTTGGGTTGTTGAGATGAGCATTTTGAAGAAAGAGACATGTGTGGTGTGAGCACTGGAAGCTGTGGGCATGTCCTTCCCTCCCAACAATTGGAATGGCTGAACTGCACATGTAGTGATGATCGCTGGTGGCCCAAGCTTGCCACTCGGTGATCTCACCTGGAGGAAAGATTCAACTACTTTCTTTCTGGAAAAGTCTCCTATGACTTGCTGGAGGGCTGGATGGCCAGCTCCGCCTCAGTCCTCTTTTCCATAGCTCTCTCTAGGTTCCAGAAGCCCACCTGTGTCCCAGCCCTGTGTGGGACATGCTTGTGACACAAGGACCTTTGAGGTGGGGCTGGAGGGGCTCTGTGGTGTGAATATGTGGACTGGCCTCTGGGTGCTATCCATGCAGTCCAGGGCATGGAGTATTTGGAGAGTGGATAGCTTCTGTTGACCATTGTACAGACACTTGCAGGAGGTGCAAGTCACTTCAGGCACAGTGAAGCTGCAAGTCACTTCAGGCATATCAGGCACTCATGGGCTGCACCAGTGTTAATCATGCTGCCGGTGCTTGCTGTATCCTATGGCAACAGCAGCTCTGTGTTACTTCAGAGTGATGCTGGGGGCGGGCGGTATTATAGGCTACTTCATGCCAGCTGGCGCAGAACCTGGGTCATGAGCATCTCTGACCTGTGGCCAAGCCCCTGGGACCCTCTTGCGTGCTCTTGAGCACACCCCACCCTAAGTCAGTTTTGGAATCCAATGAAATTCTACTCCAGAGGCCGTGCTAGACCCTGAATTAAGAGTCCATTAGGTTCCACAATCGATACCCAGCTTCTAAACATTATGTATATTGATGAGCTGATTGCTAGGAGACTAGTGCTCAGGGAATCGAAATTTATTTGACTGGGGCAGAATTGGTTGTTGATGGGTCATAGTAGACTGTGGCTTTGATAATCAGCTAAAACATCCTGCAGTCTGGTAAAGCACAGCTTAACATGTTGAAGTCCGAATGTGTTCCCAAAGGCTGAGCAGGCCAGGGTTCACGCTGTGGCCTACAGGTAGGTGGGTGGACAAGTGGAGATGGAAGGTGGGGGCCAGAGGGTGAAACTTTACACTCCTATGAAGACAGGAGGTTGTTAATGGTGGGTAGAGTGTGGTTCCTACCTATGAACACACCTCTACTCAAACTGCCACCCTAGCTCTGTTCTTGGGACTCAGCCACTCACTGGTGGGATGTGGTCCCGCCATAGAAAACAGTTTCCACGATGATCTGCAGTCAGGAGGCTGATGGTGAGGAGGGACATGCACATGTGCCCGTGCAGGGACGGTGCCTGGCTGTGGTGACAGTGCACTGTCACCTTCCTGTCCCACCAGCGTGTCCGGGTGGGGAGCAGACTTGGTGTGGTGGTAGCACACTGGACTCTATTATCACTCTGCTAATTAGTGTGATGACAGCCTGTTGCTGTCTGCCTTCTCCCAGTGCCTTTCACAAGATACGTTGCTCAGGAGGCGGGAGGTGTCTGCTTGATGACTGTCAAGTCTGAGCTGAAGAGCAGAGACCCTTGGACCACTGGGTGCCTCCTGGTCGTTTGGGTCACTGCTGGGCAGAGTGTGCTAACTCTGGGTGCTGTGCCTGGGGTGGGCACTGCCAAGATGCCAGGACGCTTTCCTGGAGTCAGGAAGTTGAAGGTACTTGGGTTAATAAACCTCTACAGACCTCCAACTGCAGAACTGCTCTGAGATGTCCAACAGGTTTAACACTGTGGCTACTAAATAAAAGCCTCACAATGAAACCAAAGTGAGGCCTTTCTCTGTGTGCCACTATGCCAAGGTGACTGTAGTCGAAGCGGAGAGAGGGCGACGTGTTTAGGGCTGTAGCCAGGCAGCTCGCCTCTGATTCCAAGTGCAGGCCTGGCACTATGCTTCCAGACTCACTCCTTGATCTTCCACTGCTGGCTGAAGGCCAGGGAAGTTGCCTCTGCCTTGTCACAGTGACATGCTCCTCCATGTGCCTACGGAAGGGGCCTCCAGAGCAAAGGACTTGCCCTATAGCTGCCAGCACAGCCCATGGGGCAGTAGCTTGGTTGTCATTGTTCTAGTGGCCTCTGAGATGGCTGGGGAGGGGCCTCAGAAGGCATGCCATCCCCGACTGGAACTTCCGTCTGATTCTCAGAACCTCTCTGAAGACTGGCCACACCCTCTGTGTGACTGGGCAGACTTTGGCAGGGCCTCTGTCCGTCGCGCTTCCCCAAGAGGCTGCGTTGGCCTCCACTTGCCAGTCCAAGCCCAGAGGAAGTAGAATGCGGAAACACAGGCAGTGACCCTGTAGGGTCTTGGCTGTTGGGTGGAGCAATGTCCCTGCGGGCTCCAAAGTAAAGCAGTGCTGGCCCAAGTGAGGACAGGATAGAAGAAAGGGAGTCTGAGGACTTCCTGGGAATCACATTTCCAAAAAGCATAGGAAAAATGACAGGATTGCCAATGTGATTAGATCAGCGATGGGGAAAGAACTGGAGAGAGGAGAAAAATAAGCCTTAAATGTCACAGAGCATCAGAGAGTAAAAGGATTTTTAAGTGGACCAGCAGTTGGCAAAGGGAGAAACAAATCAGCCCCCTATTGAGTGAGTGTCAGGAATTAGAAGCAGGCAGATTGGATACTGCAGAGACATTTGAATGGGCTGGACTGTGTGGGTTTGGTGGCTAACGCCAGAGCTTGGCTACTGCTGCGGAATTGGGGAAAATGGTCTGGACTGAGTTTGTCTCTGACAGGGAGGAAAGTAGACAGAGCCTGAGCCTCAGCTCCTCTGTGAGACCTTCTTTCTGTGCACTGGAGGCAGCCGGGAGGTGCCGCTGAACTGGTCTCATTGTCACAAACTTGCCATGTGCCCCCCAGGTGCTCTCTGTGGTCATGTTCCTGCGTGGACTTGTCCTGTCCGGGGAGAAGCAGCATAGGGCCCAGAAGTGGCATAGGCTCCCTCCACAGCCCAACAGAACTGCCCGTTACTACCTGGGTGACCATTTACAAATTCCTTCGCTTTGAGTCTTCGTTGCTTAGTCTTCGTTGCTTAGTACAATACTAGTACCTGCTGCATAGCTTCATTCGGCTTTGATGGGAAAATGTTTGCTAAGTGCTAAGAACAGTGTCATCTATTTGTATGGCATTAATAAAAAATAAAATAAAACTCCTTTTGTCAAACAGTTTTTCTTATCTGCCCCATTTTATCTTCCCAGGATTCAGTCTTATTTCATCATCTTCAAACCTGGGGGGGTGGTTGTCACTGCCCTTTGAGACAGAGGAGGCACAGGAGGCCTTGGAGGGATTTTCTGGGTGCTGCTAGCTGGTTGATGGGCAGATGGGACTGGAAGCCAAGACTCCTGAGCACTTAAACATGCCACCTACAGAGGGAAAGACACTGCCTTCGGGTCCTGTGGCCTTTCTCAGCATCTCATTCCCTCTCTTATCTCCCTCTGTTTCCCAGCCTTCACCTGGTGGGCCTGCTTCCCAGGTAGAGGATGAAAGGAATGGGACAGATAAAATAACTCCTGGGTGCCGATGAGGGAAAGAGAAGCAGCGGGTCTGGGTCCCTGCTGAGGAGGAAGGCATTGTAGAGGGGCGCTGCACAGTTCTGGAGAGACCAGGGACAAGGCTGCTGGATTTACAGACCTGAAGGCCTTGTCTGCTCTCAAGTGCTATGGAAGTGGGCCTGCAGGGACCCCTCTGCCCTTTCATGCTTTGGAGGAAGGCTTAGCACTGGAGAGCTGCGTTTTCTGCACACTTGAGAGAGCTGAGGCCACGAGTCATCTGGGCAACAGGAAGATGCTGTCTACTGAAGGGCTAATCTGCCCTTCTTGGCATCAGGCTGAAAACTGGTGGACTGGGCTGGCTTCTTACTAATGGGTCTAGATATGGAGACTCATCAGGACCACGCAGGTGGGAAAGTTCACCATCGCCCTACCAAGGTGTCTTCACCCCTCCCGGTTCTTGGGCTCCAGAGCAGCCCTGGTTCTCAGACTCCGAAGTACACACAGGTGAGCATATTGCCATAGATCAGACTCAAATGCAACAGTGAGCAGTGGCTGTGGGCGCTGCAGTTCTAACCAGGCCCTGGTCTGGCAGATGGTGCTGCTCCTCGGCCTTGTGGGTAGCCAGGCCCAGAGGACACATTGGCTCAGCCAGCGTGTCTCCCCTTCAGGGGCCATCACTTGAGGGAAGTAGTGCTCCTTCCCTTCTCTCACTCCGAGTTTCTCAGCTCCAGGACACAGTGTTTCCACGGTTCCTCTGTGCGGGGAACATTATCCTCCGGTGTCGGCAAAACCAGGCAGGAACGAGCAGGAAGGCCGTGCAGCAAGCATACTCATGCGTGCCTCTTCCTTCTCTGGCGCCTGCAGCTCTCTGCTCAGGCAGCTTCCTACTTAGCACTCTGATTTCTGTGTCCAATCGATTGGCCACTCTTTCTGCCACGTCAAAATGCATGACTGAGCCTTGACCTTGAAGCCAGCTAACCATGGAAACTTCTTTCACTGTCTTCTTGAATTTAGAAACAGGTTGCCAAAGAAAAACACCGAAGTATTTCGCAAAAAATAATGCCATCATTAGTAATGCTACTTCTTCATATTAAATCCCACATTCATTAATGATAGGATAATAGTAGCCTTCCTTTCCAATTTGCAGATGATTTTATGTTTTACAAAGCATTTTCACAGTCGTTATCTTAGTTAATACTCAAAACGCAATTATGAGATGAAAGATGATTGTCCTCAGAAAACTAAGACCCAGATTGGTTTATGACCCTGCAGCGGCCCCAAGGCAGTGGTAAGAGAGCCAGGAGGGAGCTGTCTTCCTCCTGGAGTTCGGCAGTAACAGTGCAGTGGACGTGCTCATGCAGCAACGGACGTGCTTATGCAGCAGCCGGCCAGATCCGGGCATCCTGAGTCCACCTGAGTGAGAGTTTGTGGGCATGGCCAGCCTGTAGTTGGATGCTGGGCTTGCTCCCAGAGATATTGGTTATATTGTTCTTAAGCTACATATCTGAGAAGGCGACAGAGGTGACAAAGGTGTCAAATGGCAAATAAACAAACCTGGGGAGACAAGGTAGAAAGCATGTTTTAAATTGTTCAGCCTCTCTCTCATTCACGTGTATGTGTGACACACACACACACATGCATGTTTTTTTCCAGGAAGCCCACATTCCACAGTGAGGTATTTAGAAAGGAGGAGCCTGTGGGACAGGGCCTGCTTGCTGGATTTGCTCTTAGAACATTACCTTGAGGTCACCCTGCCTGTTTCCTTCCTTCAGACAGGCTTTCCAAGCCACCGTCCATGACCAGGTGAGACAGACACATGGCCAACCACAACTTAATTTTCTCCAAACCTTATTTAGGCTCTAATTCTGCAAGCTACTTGAGGTTGCCATGGAGACAGTCTATTGCTCTCTTCCTGAAATAGAACCGGAATCACACTCCTGCCTATGTGCAAGGTAGAAGCGACAGAGTGGCATTTCTGTAAATGGCCCTTTCTAACAAACCTGGCCCCAGCCAAGTGCCCAGCAGTGTGTGAGTGCAGCACCTAAACTTATGCTATAGGGTACTTAAAAACAAAGCGGAGAAAAACACTTAGGAAGATCAAATTATAGTTCCATTTCTAGTGAATGATACTAGGAATGTCATTACTAAATTGCTGTTCTTAAAAAAAATGCTCATGCACAACTGTAGCCTCACGATAAATGTGTCTGTAAGATCGTTTTCACTGTGAACCAGTTGTTCTTGAGCCCGGAAGCTCTGTGCACAGTTCTAGACTAATGAGTTGGTGGTGGCAAGGAATCTTAGAAGTGCTGAGACAGGAGCCTGCCCTGGAAGGATTCTCCTTCCAGAGAGGAGATGTGGCGTATGTTTTCTGGGCCCTGGTGCTACACCGGGGCACAAGCTGGGCAGCAGTGGGAAGGGTAACCTGGAACCACCCTGCACGGAGGAGGACCAGGGTTCAAATCCACACCCTTCTAGTCACTGTCCTGAGGTCTGTGGGTGCATTTTCACAAACTATAGAAATGATTCCTGAATGTATAGCCTTTGGGTGTATTTTCGGTATTGCTTTATACTTTGTGAGTGTGTTATAAGCGCTGACTGAGCTCAACCCTGTCTTCCCTACAGTGGTTGCCCAGAAAACACTAGTTCCTCTCTGCACCCCCCCTGCCTAGCAGAGGGCAGCCGCCAGTGGTGAAGGGGAAGGAAGGCAGGTCCCCAGGTGCACGAGAACACAGCTGTGTGAGGAGCTGGACCCGCAGGCATCGGCAAGCGGGGGCATCTTATCTGTGTGCAAGGGTCCCATGCAGCAGATGACAGACACAGTGTAAGGTCCCTGGGGGGGGAGTGTCCTAAGGAGGTTTGTGGAGTGACTTGGTGGTGTGGAGGGGAAATGGGAGATATGGTCTTGATAATACGGCAGAGGCGGTGCCTGTGATGGGGTGAACACTGGACCCCCACTGCAGTGCTTCTGTGTTGGGGCACAGGAAGCCGCCACACACAGCTCCTTCCTGTGGGAGGCCTGTGTCCAAACAGACCAGACACCATTGCTGGCAGTTCCAGCCAAAAGAGGTTTTCTTGACAAATTTCCTCTGCCTTAAATCCCAGGAAGATGCTTATCCATAATGTTAGGATGAGCCAAGTAATTTCTTCCCCATAGTCTTTTTCTTATAAACACCTTGCCCAGCCCTGCCCTCACACAACCGTCTCTACCATGGCAGTCATGTGTGTTGGGGCGAGGGGATGGCCACTGAAGATGTGAGCCATGGAGCAGATAGTGCCTGTGAGGAGTGTTTCACCTGCTCAGAAGCACTGTGAACTGTGCCGCCCCAGAGCCTCATGGGATAGTGGGTGACTGGGTTCCAAGTACCACTTGAGGCAGTTATAACTTTTAGTATCCATGCTATGTGTGGTCTGTCTTCCCCCATCACACTGGTGACCCACTCGGAAATTGCTTTTAAACTGGGAATATGCTTTGTTCGCCCTGCATGGAGCTGGAAGGATGGGTGGATTGAATGACCACTTGAGGTCTCTAGGAATTTCTGAGCCTTGCGGAGGCTCTCAGAATCCTGTCGGCCCGAGATAACTGGTTGCCTAATGTGACCTGGCTTCTAGGAAGATGGAGATCCTAGTGCCATGGGTACAGCAGACCAGGGAGTTGAATTGGACCTGGATTTGGTCCATTTGCTACCTTCATGACTAAATTCTCCAAGGTTTAATTTTTCCTTTTGATAAATGTAAATAACAAAAACAGTGCCGGGGAGGTGGCTCAGTGACCGAGTGCTTGCCTGGTGTGCATGAAGCCATGAATTTGATTTCCAGCACCACAGAAAAGAAACATGGACGCTATTATCATTTCTGTGTCTGCTTAGTTAAGTCTGCTCGGAGCTAAAAGGGCAGCAGTATGTTGAAGTCTTACAGATGTTAGTATGTTGGTGGTCAGAACTACAACTCCTCACTGCTGCTCGTGGTCTTTTTCTGTTATGTTCTTATTTCAGTTTAGGATGAAAAAGAAACTAGAGAAACAGAGAATTTTTATTTTTCAGGGAGATGGGAAGATGACTCCTAAGCATCTTGGTAACTAGGGACAAGGCAGTGAAGGTGTTTCCCTAAGTTGCACTAGTGGGGCCTAATAGTCATAGCAGTAAGAATAATACCATTGTAATGACAAGCATTTTTCAAAGTCTTTTCATAATCTCATTGGATCTTTATAATACTGCAGAAGATAGGCAGAGACAGTATCTCACATAATAGATGAGAGACCCATTAAGTGTCCTGGCTTGGAGCCGTGTGGCTAATCCTGAGAAACAGGACCACCCTGTGATCTGCCTTGTACAGCGTCAGAGGCCAGGGACTGGCACTGAGAGCCCAGCTGGGAGGACGGGGCCAGAGGGGGCTGCTTCCTGCCAGGAGACTGGGGGCTGGGGTTCTGCCCCATGGAGCTTCAGGGCCCTGACTATGAGGAGGGGGCAACTTCCAGCAATAGAGATGATTCGGGAGCCTGGAAGGAGCGTCCCTGGGGACAAGGAGGGAGACAGGCTTTGCAGGTGGCGTGAAGTGGCAGGGAGCTTGAAATAAACCCCAGACACAGACCTTCCCTTTTAAAATTAATTTTATTGTGAAATAGGTACATTTTATATGCATATCATGATCATACTCAAGATTGATAATTTGTACCAGTATATGAAATGACTTGATTCTCATTTTTTCCCATTTCCCTATCTACTCTGCAACCTCCCATCCCCTGTATACATAAGCTTTGTTTCCCTTTTTTTTGTTACAATAACAATTTTTTTCTTTCTCCTTGTTACCCTACCTACATTTCCCTCAGAATATTTTCTATTTTACAATATCTAACATACATTCTAGAGCTCATTTACATGTCTCTCAGATCTTGCTGGAAAACTCCACTGGAACTGGCAGGGCCTTTTCTTGGCTTTTGGCTTCAGCCATGTAGAACCTTCAGCCATGTAGAACCTAAGAGAATAGATTTCTAAGAAAAAGCCATAACAAAGAGGGGAGTCCATGAAGTGAGGGTTTTTGAAATGAAAAAAAAAATAGATTTGGTTATGGGATCTGGAAAGAAGCCATATGTACATTCATGTCCACTGCCTGGATACCTCCCTGGGGCCACCAACCACTCACATCAAAATCCAGAAGGAAGAACCTGATGAAATTCAAACATGGACTTTACTGGGCCAGTTTGAGGACACCGTAGTTACATGGAGACATTGGATAGATGTGTGGAATTGGTGCTTAGAGGCAGACAGGTACCACCACCAAGTATATCTTTCCTAACTTCTAGAGTTCTAGAGAAGGTAGAGGCTTTGAGGGTGTTAGGGGATTGCAGACGGGCAGCGTAGAGATGCTCCTGAGTCACGTGCTTCCTTTTAATCGACCACTTCATCAGAGATGAAGTGAAATTGGCCCAGGACTCCATCATTGGCCAGATTGCTGCGTCTGGAGCTCGGGGTCTCGTGTTTCTTGGGTTAAGTGACTCTCAGGATCTATGGCCTGAGTATCTGTCCCACCCCAGTTGCTAGGACTTCAGGCTGAGCTATCTTCAACATTGACTGGCCTGTTTTTCTCACTTACTTGTCCATCCATTCATTAACTCACTTAAGGCATACAGTGAGCACAACCTTGGCTGCTGGGGACACGTCCTGCGACACTGTGCCTCCCCTTCAAGTGTTTGTACAGTCAGGGAGGGGAACCAGGTGTGCAAACAGACACATCATCGTGCAACACAGTGTTTACTTTTCTTCCAAGATGGCTCTAGGACTCCCTGGAGAAGGCCAGCGAGCCAAACTTCCGTGTCTGTTCCTTAAATCCTAGTAAAACAAGGAACTCCCGTTTTTCTTACCATTCCTTTTCATGCACAGTGGAGGTTTTATTTGTTGTCTACATACTTATTGGAGGCTACTACTTTTCTTCCCAGATCAACACCATTAAAAATGCCACGTGCTGTCAGTAGATGTGGTTTTCTCTGCATGTGTGGAAAGTGAAATTCACATTCTACTCCCAAAATAACTTATTGGTGACTTAAATTACACATATGCCTGTGGTATTGTGCTAGGTGTTGTGAGGGCATGAGAGAGTTTGCAGTATAATTAAGGAGATAACAAACCCGTGTGTGGATTTAAAAGAAAATGCAAGGCAGATTGAGGGCAAATGTGAGATTGCTTAGAGTAGCTAATAGGATAAGCAGGTAGTAAGTTCTGTGACCGAATGTGGAAACAGCAGAGAAAGGGATGAGTTTTGTTTGGACTCGTGGGGTTGGCTATATGTTGGGGATGTACTATCCAGAAGGCTCTCACTTCCTGAATGTGAAGCTCAGAGGACTACTATGTGCTCTAAGTCTAGATTGGGGCTTGTCTGTATATTCGTAATTTAAAGCATGACAATATAGAACAGTGGTGGTGAAGCCTCCACTGCACCGCATGCTGGACACAGCAGCCTGATGCAGTCATTGAGAGCTCTGAAGGTTCGCCATCCCTGGTCTAGGAAATGTGCGTCAAAATATGCTGGAAAGCCAAGCTCAGGACAGACCTGAGAAAGCCCTGAATCCATGGCATGGGCAGAAGAAGAGTTTAAAAGTAGACGGGGGAGGGAAGCAAGGAGTAAAGGCTAAATTTGAGGTCTGACCCTTAAATTGAAGAGCACTGAAGAGAACAGGGAACACTCCTGTTGTTGGAACACTGTGTTCCATGATGGAACACTCCTATAATCCTAGCGCTGCAGAGGCTGTGGCAGGAGAATGTTTGAGGCAAGCCTGGGCTACATAGTGACCTCAAGGCTAGTAGTCTGAACTACATGGCAGGACTCCATCTCAAAAAAACCCAAACAGAGCTGAAACCCAAACCAAACCAACACACATATCTTTGTTAGTGCTGAGTATCATGGAATGGTCAGAGTTGAGGTTGACCTGCCCGACCATGTGCCCCGCAGGAGAGCAGGCTCAGGGAAAGTGACAGGCAGAGGCTAGATGGCATTGCACTGACCAGAAGGCAGCAGTAGCTCACAGGGAGGGCTGTGGAGGAAGTGCTGGGAGAGACTCCACCATCACGTCTGTAGGGGGAGGACTAAGCACAGGGGAGGAGGAGCTTCAAGTCCCCCAATCCCAAAGATGGAGACTGTGCTCTTCTGTTTACAGAGGAGACTAAGCTCAGAGAAGAAGACAAGTTGGTCTTTTTCTACAACCTTGTTACAAGAAACCCCCACCTCATCAGAATAAAGGTTATTAAAAATATTTTCAAAGAAAGTGGAAGAGTAGGGATTCAAATCCTCATATACAGTACTTGGCTCCAAAGTCTAGGTTCTTGCTGTTCAAAATGGGATCGTTTTGCCCACCATGCCCAGGTCACCAGGCACCCGATTTAGTGCAGACTCTTGGCCCCACTGTGAGCCATGGAGTCACAGTCTACCTCTCAGGGTCTGGGTGACATGCGTGCTAGTTAACGTGCAGGGAGCCTGCTTAGTGCTTTGCCCTCTGTTACATTTTAGTAATCCAGGCATGCAGTACAGACAAGCTGAATCACAGGTGATAACAAGCAGAGAGGCGTGAAAAAGACATACACATAGCTTCCTTCCTGCCCTCAGCGCCCGGAGGCACCTGCCTGTCCTCGGCTGCCCTTGCAGAGCTTACTTCTCCTGAGAAGGGCACCCGGTCACCTGCCCGGGCCTATGGCACAGCTTCTACCTTCGCCATAGGATGAGGGAGCGTGTTGAGCTCTGGGCCAATTTCACTACATTTTTAATTAACAGCTATTTTCTTCAAATAATAATGCAGATGCAAAGGAAGAAAAAAACACCCTCTCAATCGCTAGTATAATGAAGCCGCAGAGATGAGTCTGATCTTTGCTGGCTCTCCAGAGCTCTCTGAGGGGAGATAACTCATGTGCATGGAGATTTGCTCAGCTGTTTGTTTCGAAAGGATTCAGTAACTGCCTGCTCATGTTGGGTTTAAATTCTGGCTGACAACTCTAAATACTTGTGTTTTGAATGAGCACTGACTGCCGGCAAGTTTCTGCTCAGTTCCTCCTCCTCTGCTCCTAAAACAAACATATCACGTGGCACAGTCCTTGGTGGTTTATTTTCCTTTTTCTTACCTTTACTTTCTGTTTGGGTTCCTAGATATAATATGGGTCAGCTATTTACAGAGTGATCTAGTAGGGGATTGTGAAATGAACTTGGTCTCGATTAACTTTCTAAAACCATGAAAAAGTGGTATGCATCAGGGTCACAACTGTTTAATGAAAGTATTTTTCAGCTCTTCGCAAATAAGTGTATCATGAATTTTTTACTGTTTTTCGTGCTATGTGTCATGATTAAAAAGCATGAGAGCCACAGATCCTTTTCAGTGATTCTCCACTTATTCAATCATATTGGAGACTCATTTGGAGACTCATATGTAAAGTATATATTTTTTTAAAGTTAACTATTCTCAAGCAAGTTCCCTCCCATTGGTTTCAATAGTCTGCATCTGAAAGCATTTTCAGAGATCCCAGTCAATGGCAGTGCTTAAGATCTTGTCTATTCTGACCTGCATCCAGAAGAGGATGTCCTGGGCTGGGGATTTAGCTCAAGTAGTACTGCACCTACCTTGGAAGTATAAGGGCAAGAGTTCAATCCCTGGTACTGTAAAAACAAACAAACAAACAAAACCCAAAAGACTTCCCGTTACAGTATTTCCAGCAGGTAATCAAGCTTTCACTGCCGATTTTCTCTTTCATACCACGGAGATGTCTGTCTGCAGGGCCCTCTTTGTGAACACCCTTCCTCCAAGAGCTGCATACAGCCCATCCCTAGTTCTTTAGCTTCTTATTAGCATCTTCCCTGAGGGGCTGCCCCAAAGCTTGCCTGCCCCTGCCTCTCACCCTCCCAGACTTTGGTCCATCCGGTAGAGTTCCTCAAACAAGTCTTGCATGTCTTCTGCACTGCCAGTCCTCTTTGCTTTCCCAAAGCTTTCGTTTTCGGCAGCCAAGCAACCCTTACATGGCATTTGCCAGAAGGGAGTTCTGCTTCTTCCAGTCCTAGTGATGTGACCCTGGGCCTTGGTTTCCACATTTGTACAGTGAGACTCCTTGGCTGAGTGGCCTGCTTTACAGAGCATTGGTTTTGTTAACTATAGATGGGTATATGCCTTCCAACAGCAAATATTCTCATTTTCATGTTAAACTCAATAACCCATAATTAGATTAGGAATTTTTAAGAGTCTGTGGGATCTTTCAATGATGGCAATTAATCAAATGTTGCTTTTATCGGCTTAGCATACGCAAGAAGTAATGAATACCATGCATTCTGTCCAGGAGCACGCAAGTTGGGCAGGGGTTACTCCTGCATGCCCAATAGCAAACCTCTCCTCATAACTCTACGTGTCCCTTACCATCAGCAGTGAAGATAATATCCTTTGCTTAGATTTATCATAGTGTACTTTAGCCTGAAGACAATTTTTTGTTCTTTTTTTATACCTAAAGTTCTGTGCAAGATAATATAAAATAATGGAAGAGGGCATGGTGTTCTTTCTGCTCAGTGAGTCTTTATTTTTTGTTTTGTGTTTTAAGAATAAGTAGATTTAAAAATGTTTAGCCAGTGCATCTGTTGTTAACCTCCAAGCATATCCTTAAAATCTATGGCATGAATTCGCAAGAAGAAAGGGTTTAAATATTAATAAGAGTTGGAATCAACTGTTGAGTATTTTAGACTTTGCTAATGCTCCAGTGAGCCTTAAAGAACTTAGCCTTTCATCATAAGACATGTAGCTTCCCTCTGGCACTCCAGAAGCAAGTTCTTTCTACCTGAAGAGCCAGCAGAAGACAAGTGGAAAGTGTTGAGGCCTCCTAGAGGTAGATGTAGAGTTTCAGGTCTCCCTAGGGATTTAGCAGACATGCACACACCTCTGCTGGAGGAGCAACATAATGCCCTGACTCTGAGATTGGCTTGGTCATATATGCCCTTGATCTCAAGAAGGAAGTGGCTAAAGACACAAATAGATTAGGCAAAACCTGAAAGGGAATACAGAGGATGGCCACCACCACATACCCTGAACCCTGGAGCATCCGCGGCGTCTCAAGACAGAATTATCATCAGGGATAAAAGTGGGTACATGTAACTGATGTGTTTGTGAGAGGCTGTCCCTTACTGGGTAGGCAGAAGGAGTTAGGACTCAGAGAATGAGGGTGGCCTGGGTCTCAGGTGAGAAATGACTGTGTAGGAGAGGAACTCAATAGACACAGAAGAATGATGTGGATCTGGTCAATTTTGTGTTGATCTTTTCTATTGCTACTTATTTTCTCTATAAAATTTCCTACAACGCAGTATATTGTGACAGGAGAGAGTGGTTCTTTTGCTCTTTATGCGTTAAGGAAATTTCTCACCAGGCAACATCTGCAGTAAGAACATTTTATTTGAGCAATTTCCGTGCTCACTCAAATTGAGTATTACTATAGCCAGATTGAAAATCTTGGATCTTAGGCTATGCTTTTAGAAGAGCATTCTATCCAAACATAGTAAAGCCCCAGAAAGATGTCTGGGCTCTTCACACAGTGTCATGTTCTTCACACCTTCCTTATAGCAGATAGAAGCTCCTACACATGTGGAGAAGGGCGGGTGGTACGTTTCTTTGCCCATGTGAGGGAGCATGTACAATGCAGATTTCAGCCTTGTCTCTAGACTAGTCTGGAACAGGACGTTAAGTCCTCTTTCCCCAAACTTTAACTCAGTTGTCTCTTCTCAGTGAAGCTCTGTCCCTTGTCCTAGCAATACATGTTTGCCATGAAGCCTGTTCTAGTCAACTCACACTTTGCAACAAGAATAGGAGCAGAATCCGGAAGCACCGGAAGTGTTAGCCAAGGCAGAGGGAGCAGCATCCCTGTTTTAAGGCCTGTGTGCGCAGCCATGCATGCCTGGATGATAACCATGAGAGATTATGTAGGATTAAGGGCCAGCAAAGGGTTCAGAACAATAAATGCAATTGAAGGAAGAAAAACCACCATAGAAATCATTTTTAGATTTCTATAGGTACTTTAAAGCCAGATGATTCACATTCAACCCAAATCGCTAAAGCTTTCATGGTGATGTGTAGTAAACCAATCTGTCCACCAGCTGGAAGTAAAAGACACATACAGGAGTTGCTGGGTAGAGTCCCTCAGTCCCCTGAGGGCTACGGGTGAGCTCGGAGCTTGGGAGTGGCTGAGCTAGCTGTGGGGAGGGATAGAAGAGCGGAAAGAGCAGGACTTCGGTGCCTGCCCTCTAGTCTGGGTCCTACAAGACTGTGGTGTCTAGACAGTTGCAGAAGTTGCAGTTATTGTCCCCTCTGCCGTCAAATAGGGCCTGTCTTCAGGGAGAGTCTTTTCTCAAGGGGAACAAAGGAGGGGCAGAAGTGAAAAATGGAACTAACCATGACACTGTGTCTGTGACGTGATGTACCCACCCAGCCACCTAGCCCGGAAATAACTCAAAACACTACCATTGTTGCTTTTGGATGGAGTCTTGAATTATTTTTCTTCCACACATAATTTGCCAGATTTTCTTTAATGGTCTTTTTATAGTATTTTTGATAAAAAAATAATGTATGTACAGTGTCAAAAGATATGGTAGCCCTTGGGCCAAGACCCAGGGTGGGTGCCAGCAGAGAGTGGTACAAGGTTGAGGTAGGCTGGGCTGTAGGAAGGTTTGTGCAGGTCTGTGCATGGGTCTGATTGGCTAATGTATCAGTCCTTCAGAGGCAGCCTGGCAGAACTGGCAGGAGATGGTGGTGGCTAGGGCACCCCAGCTGGGAGGGACAGCCCTCAAAGTAGGGTGTCAGGCCAGAAGCCAGCCCATGTGGGCTTGATAAGGTGCATATAATTCAAGATTGTTTTGTGGAGACAGCTGGTTTCACTCTAGCATGTTTGAAGACAACAGCAAGGATAGGAGATGAGGTGAGAAGGTGTGACAGAAGGGAAAGGAGAAGTGCAGATGCCCCATGAGGACCCTGAGAACACGTGAACATCCACACAGACTCGGGAACCTGGGAGGCAGGCGGGGCTGGCCCCGTGCCGGCCTGCTTAGTGTTCCTCTCTTTTTCTCAGCCTATGGCCTCCAAGTTGGCCAGCAGACCTAGGGGAAAATAATAATATGATAAAAATGTGCAAGATGGAGACATAGAGGTTTTGCGTGTCTTAGCTAGTTCACCTCACAATACCCAACGGGTTTTTTTATTATCGGCTTCCCCCTTGTTTAGACCTGGAAACTGAGCCACTGAGTAGTTGGGGCGCTTCTCCAAGGCCACACAGCTGGCAAGTGGCAGAGTGAAGGAAACTGGCAAGGTGGCCAGAGGCCAGAGCCTTGTGCCAGCTGTCTCTGGCTTGGAGCTTCTGTGATATGCTGATTCAATTTCCCACAGTGTCACCCTCCTGTGTGATTTTTGAGGGGAGTCAGATATTGGCTTCATTCTGGTATCTCTTCCTGGTGGTTTATAGAAAGGGCTCGATACATATTTATTTCCTTAGATTGAATTAATCGGTATGTATAATAAATGAAGGTGCTTAACTGATTTCTGAGTCGTTTGTGATATTTAGTGGTGGAGATAGAACCGTTAAGTAATATTTCTCCATATGCTCCCTTATATGGGGAAAATGAAATGAAATTCCATAGAGATTATAGGTGGGCAGCGGCTCTGTGGTCACAAAATCGAACCCTTTCTGCACCAGGGAACTATTCCTCTGTCAACTGTGTTTTCTTCAGTGTGTCTCATGGTGCAAATGTGATTGCTAATGAGCTGATGTACCCCTGGGAGTCAAGTTGAAAGATCATCGGTGGAGATGGCAGGAGTGTCTCTCTGCTGACATCAATTTAAGGTTATCTTTGACTCTGGGGGATTGCTGCAGCCTGGATAATTAAAATCTATAGAATTGGCTCAGGACACAGGCCAGTTAAGAGGTACTATAAGGGCGCTGTCCCAAAGGAACCGTTTGGCTCCGTGAGAATTGCTTTTCTTATACTTTCCCCTGCCCAGCTTTGAAGCGAAAGGTTGGTAAACTGGGCACTAGGAAAATACCAGCCTCTTGATCCCTCTTCCTGCAGCCTGAGCAGCCTGTGCCCTACAGCTGCTCCATCTTCCTACTCTCATGCCCTGATGTCTGTCTCTGTCCACTTTGGCACCTTTTTAGAGGCGGTGCCTTGATTTATCATATTAATACTACAGCTCTGTAGAGAGGCAGACATTCCTTTAGACACACATTTTTTTCCCATTGGCCCTACACAACAGTCCTGGAGCGACCTGGTAGGCACCACTGTGCCTTGGTATAGAGGAGACACCAGGAGCACTCTTCTCATGGCCCCGAGCTGGTATGACTGTCTGATCTTTTGTCTGATCCTGTATTTTTATTTCCATCCCTCACAGTATCTGGGAAAACTTGAGTTCCATAAAATTCTATTAATGATTTCAAAACTCATTTTTAGTATTCCTGTTGTACCTACCATTTGGCTCAGTGGGAAAGAACCAGGCTAGAGGCTCCAAAATTTTTGTTTTGTCATCTTTCCATATCCTCTGGGACTTGCCCCAGGAGCCTGCCTACCCCTGCAGATACCAAAATCTGTGGATGCAGAAGTCCTTTGTATAAAATAGCATGATATTTGCATGTGACCTACACATATCCATATATATAATCATCTCTAAGTTACCATACTCCTAACATAGATGCTATTAGGTACTTGTTGTACTCTGTTGTTTAGGGAATGATGACAAAAATTCTGTGAGTATTCAGTGCAGTGCCTTCCCTGAAATTGCAGCTAATGCCAATTCTGAATCTCTGCTTTAACTTCTGAATCATCTATCTCCTGCTGCCCATCTTCACTAAGCCTCCCCTTCTAGGCCGTTCCTGCCTGAGCAGGCTGTGCCTGGCAGTGGCTGCCCAGAGCGCCTCTCTCCCGAGTTTCTGCTTACCAGGAGGCCGGAGCAGTGCTCTAATAGAGACATGCAGCTGATCCTCCAGCTGCTGTTGCTAAGCAGCTGGCTTTTGGTTGCTTGGAGATTATCGTGGAGTCGAGACTGGTGCTAGCATGTGGATCTCATTCGGGCCAGGGATGTGCTCCAGCACCAGCGCACTGCCAGACCTCTCTCCGCACAGCTTCAGTGTGAGATGAAGTCCCTGTAACTAGAGGGACACTCTTTACGTCTAGGTTGTTAGAAATAAGTGCACAGAAGATCAGCTTTGATCTCCCCAGGTTTACAAGGCTCGATGATTCTCAGGATATAAGAGAGGAGAAAATACTGAGGACCTTCAGTACACCAGGATAAAGAAACAGAAATTGAGCCTTTGTGCTTATGATGGAGGGGAAGAAAATGGTGTTTTGGAGTTTCTTCCAAGTGACTGTTTATTTTTATGGGGGAAATAGTTAGAGAAGTGAGCAAAGGAAAGGTCCTGTAGGGAGTACAGTGATGCTGGGATCTTCTAGGGAGTGTGAGAGTGTAGGCTGCAGACCCCTGGGCTGTCCTGTGACATCCTGGGATACCTTCCCGAGCTGGAACTAGGGAGGTAATTTTGGGTTCTGACCAGTCATACTGCCAATGAGTGTTTTTATGCCCAAGGCTGTGCCCATGTGGAAAAGTCAGAGCCCAGCACGTGAAGCTCACAATGGGCCCGAGGTTGGAATTCTTCCTTCTACAGAAAAGGTTTTCCATGAGGGCAACAGAACGTATGACTGGCCTGCCATTGTCATTTGTGACCAGCCTTTGAGAGAGCACAGAGCCCAGGGACATTGCTGTCAACCAAGTGTCTCTGTCACCCAGGTCGTGTGTTCAGCACTGTTTTAGGTGGTGTGATGGATACAGAGGTATAAGCCACGTGGCCTCACCCCCAGAGGAGTTGAGAAACCACTTGTGACGCAGTATGTGAAGGTGTATAATTAAGTGGCAACTTTGATAGTCCAGCCTTTGTGTCATGGGAGAGGAGAGTGGGGAGCTGTCTCTCCCTCAGGCCTGGAGGCAAGGGGAAGGCTCCCTGGAGGGGCCAAGCTGGGCTGGCTTTGGAGGGTAGATTTCTGTGGGCTGAGGGAAGGAGGGAGGAATCAGCAGCCAGGGGGAGCCTGGAACAGAGATGAAGTCCTCCAAGGAGCTTGGAATGCAGCAGGAATGTGGGGGGCCAAGCTGACCAGGGCTGCTGTTCCTGGGTGTGACTGGCACTGGGAAAGAGCTTTCAGGAGAGACATGTGAATAAGTCAACATTTAAGTACAAGTTAGCTGCAGACCCCTTCTGAGACCGAGAGGATGAGTGAGCACCCCTCCATGAGCCTCGATTCCCAGTGACCAAATGGATCCAGCCCAGCGAGCCCACCTCCCTTCTCTTCTGAGGCTTAAATGTCTTAAATGTCAGGAACTTTCACTTGAACTCTTCCGGGCAGGTAGGGGATGGGCACTAAGATTGGCTGTTTACCCTCGGCCTGATGCTTTAGTTGCAATTAATGTTTTCCTCAATCCTTATGAAAAAGTAAAATGACTATTTTTGTTTGAGATTATATCCTCATTTTAGGCTGTTGTTACCAGAAAGATGAAGGCTGAAAGACAGTAGTCAGAAGGGATATTAAGAAAATAGTGGATACAAGCATGCCACAAAAAGCCTGAAGACAGAATTTGGTGATTAAAAGAAAAGGAAACAAAGCTTATGTACATAGGAAGTAGGGGACTGGGGGGGACAAAGGAATGGCAAAAAATGAGAATTAAGTTGTGTCATGTACTGGTATGAATTTTCAATGTCGATTGTAAGCATAATATGTACATAAAATATACCAATAAAATCAATTTAAAAAATGAAAATAGTGGACATAGGGTGGCTTGAAGGAAGTATTTTGCATGCCACAAGGTGTTCTTTGGAACCAGGGTAAGGGAGAGGTTGCTGGGACAGACTGAAGCCAAGCTCTCCACCCCCTACAGCGGGCAGTTACTCATTTCACTGGGGAAAAGTATGAGCTCCTCCTCCTTCCCTCTTCTGGCTGTTGTGATATTTAAAGGGATTAATACACAAAAGTATATGCAGAGACATTTGGCACATAGAGTATTCTCAGTACGTGTTAGTGAAACCATGTTCAGTCACGGGCCAATACAGTGCTCAGTGTTTTAATCTACACTGGTGATAACCAAGAGTTGCGCAGAAAGTAGTTCCTGGGAGAAGTCAGACCGAATGCAGAATGTAGAGGGCAGATACAGCAGAGGGCACGACTGGGTTCTCAAAGGGTTGTGCAGAGCCCAGCGCAGCTCTGGGTCCTTCCCTCAGGGCCCATCAGCCAGTGGAGATGTGGACACTGGTGAGTACAGGGGTCAGTCTGAGGCAACCAGAGTCCCTGGATAGGCCTGGAGGGGAAACAAGAACCTTGAAGGGGGCTAGAGGAGTAGATGCTGCGCAGAGTGGGCTGGGTGACTGCAGGTGCCTGACCTGCCTCCAGGACAAGTTACTCAGGCCTGGAGGTTGAGAGGGAGACAGCTAGAGCCCCAGACTGGGTAGCCAGGTCGGAACATTGCTCTTTAAGATGTTGACTTTCTCCATTTCTAAGATCTATGATTTGCATCATAGGTTCCTTTTTCTTTCTCGGGGACCAACCACCAGCAAGGAAATACCTCTAATAGTTACTTCGCTTGACCTCTCTAAGCCTGCTGCATTTTTATCATTAGTTAGATCAGCAAGTGTTTGCTGTGCACCCAAGGCCCACCCTGCGGAGCAGTGAACCAGAGGAGAGCACGCTCAGGCGGTCCCAGGCAGACAAGGATCATTTAGAGTCAGGCATGTTCAACGTGTGGCCTGTGGGTTGGACACACCTGTGTTACAATTGAAACATGTTCTAAATAAGCAAGTGTCATTACTTACATACATTAACTCTATTATACATTTTACATGTAGCCTTTCTCCTCACTCAGTGTAGCCCAGATGAGCCAGATAGGGGTGTGTGTGTGTGTGTGTGTGTGTGTGTGTGTGTGTGTCGTGGGCTGCAGGTTGGTCACAGCTGGAGTCTGATTTTACTGTTCTCTTGAGCTAGGTCTGTGGTGCTGATGAGAGGGCTGCGCTCGGTTACCACAGGCTGGGACACTGGACAGGTCTCCAGCAGTCGGTGGGACTTGGGCTAGACGTTAGAGTTTTCACATGAGCAGACAGGAAGGAGGACACCCTGGGGCTGAAAAGTAATTTAGGTTGGGAGGAAATCAGAGCGGGAGAATTCTGTGGCACAGAACATCCAAAGCCTCAGTATCATCATTTTTGTGAGTTTTTTTTTTCCTTTTTTGTTACAACAATGTGTGCTCATTGAACAAAATGATGGGTTTCTTTGGACATTTGCATACCTGCATATAGTACCGTCATCTTTTGGTTGGGAATTTCTAGAATATTGTTCCAGTTCTTCTTCATCCTGGGAAACTGGAGACTTGTATCTCACAGACTTGTGCGGTATAAATAACTCACAAATTTTGAAAGCTGACAAGGTTGGCAGGCATGAATTTTCAGTCTGCTGCTCAGCAGCTGACTGCTGAGGCTTGCAATGATATGCATGGAAGCTTGGCTGGCAAAATTTGAATTCTCCTTCCTCTGGGGCCCGGTCAAGGTTGTAGGGATGGGGGTTGATGGGGAGTGGAAGAATCCACAATTTGAGATTCAGGGCAATCACTGTATATAACCACATTCTTCAAAGAAAAAACTGTCATAAATTTTCATTGCACAGGTCAGGGAGGAGCCAGTAGACTCAGTGATTTATGTGCTGGCCCATGTGGTAAGGTCCTTCGGTATGATGGATGGTAGGAGCAGTGGTGGTGGTGATCACGGTAGCGATGGTTGGCAGAAATAGATGATGGCAGCCATTGTGGTGATGCAGACAGTGCAAGAAGTGTGACAGTGATGGTAGCAGCCATCTTTGTGGTGATGGTGGTGGTATGTATGGTGCAGTCATTCTGATGATGTTGATAGGAACTGTATAAGCTGTCACAGTGATGGCAATTTCCTTGATGGTGACAATGGCAGTGACGGTGATGAAGAGAAGGCCTTGTGCTTATGCACAGTCGCCGATGACACAGCTCTCCCACAGCAGTACTCTTATGTCGCCATAAAGCAAAACTGTGAGGGATACAGAGTGGGTATTATGCCCATTTGATAGATAGAGGCTGAAGATTCAGAAGGATTTGTCAGCCAGTACTCTTTCTGCTTTTCTTTCACCATAATGTTTCTCATCGTTGTTAAACGAATGATGCAGACAGACACAGCTGGAAATCATCAGATGGACAGACAGACAGACAGACAGACAAGACAGAGGATCCTAAAGCCCAGAGGTAGCATATCATATTTCTAGAAGTAGAATTTGATCTTGGAAGTTTGGGCTAAAAGTATACAGGCCAATTAAAGATATAGATTGCGTATTGAGTATTCCGAGGAAAAGGATGTTGAGAGTTAATTTGTGGGTGAATAGATTTACTTAGATTTCCCTGGGATTGAAGTCTACAGAAGGAAGCTCCTTTCCCTGAGTCAGGCCCTGCGCTAAGCACATCTGTACCTAATTTAATACAACCTACATGTGCAGCTGTGCATTTTATACAGTTGAAAACTTGCATGAGCACAATAATTACCTCCCTGGAGGCAAGACACAGATATCCAAGCCCATCTGATGCCCGAGCCATAAGTGTCACCAACACCCTGGTTCTTACCTGCTGCTCCATGGATGTACCGCCTGGTGTGTGGGACTCAGCCTTGTGGCTCAGGCCCAGGTGGTAGAGAGGAGATTGCATCTCCAGAGCTGCTGCTCAGCAGGAAGTCAGATCTCACCCACAGAGCTGGGTCTCACTCCAGCAATGGATTTGAATGTTAGTCATCTCATTAACTAGGTAGACACAAAATTGCAAACTGTTGATATATGCTGAGGAAAAATACAGCCTTAGTTTTCATTTGCTCTACAAGGACTTTCCCACCGTGACTTCAGATGGTCTTGGAGACATCTGAGGTTTCAGGGAGATAGGTGTGTGCTTGGCTGTCACCCTCCCGTTATAGGACCCTCATAGGTGGTAAGGACACCAGGTAGGGTCCCTGGAGGCTGCTGACCATCCCAGTGTGTACTTACCTTCCCTGAGCCCAGGGCCTGGGGACAGGTTTCTGTCCTTCAGGTGTAAGGCACCCCTAGTACTTAGGTCCTCAACTTCCTTTTTCATCAGGGTTTTGTAAGTAACTCACTCACGCAGTGATGTGACCCCAGGACGATGTGGCCCAGCCAGTGACCTCTGCAACTTTTGTGATCACGGGTCCAATTCAGTTTCATAACAATCGTGTTTTACATTTGAATATGATGTTATCCTTTCTTGACATCCCTTAGCTCATTTTCGTCCTCCTCAACCCTATGTATAGAAGTGATGGTAGATATTTTTAGCACAAGGCTGCAGATCCTGAGAGGGGAAGGTACTCTTCTCAGAAGGACAAAAGCCAATGATGGAGAGGGGCTAGAGCAAAGTGTCTTCCTTCGTGTATTTTCCTGGCTGCCACCGAAACAAATGCCTGGTTTTTCCTAGAAAGGCCTGCAGCTCATGCATAGAGTGCGTACACATCCAGAATTAGACCACTCTGCAGCCAGCAATTCTGTAGCTGATGGAGCCCCTGGAGCATTTTGTACCCAGGTCTGGCCACCTCTGCAGAAGCCTGGGGGCTTTGCTGTCAGCGCATCGCTGCACCTGTCTGAGCTGTCCTTCTGTCCTCATAGGCTTGTTGTAGGCGGAGCAGCCTGAACCACATGCTACAGTTTGATGTGGAATTGTGCGTTCTCTCTGCTTTCCCCTTTTAGCAGGGATGGATTTAGCCCTGGCGCACCAAATACAAACCCTCACTTCATCTTGAGAGCTCTTTCCGTCCAGCCCTCCTCAGTAAGGCTATTTACAGATGTGCCCCGATCTGCTCGTCATCCTACCACGCGGGTCAATCAACCAGTGAAATGAAAGGAAAGGCCCTAAGCCAACAAATTTGGGCAGATGAGCCTTATGTAACACGTGCTAAAAATATGCAGTTAATTGGAATGGAAAAGCAAAAAATGAGTTGTGTTCTTGTCTTAGGCTGAGAGATAGAGGAGCAATTTCTCTCAGTGAAGATACCCATATAAAAATAATTTTACTCTTGTTCATGCTTTCCATTTTGTAGCTCTTAAATCGTGCTCAGTCCCCCACCCCACCCCCCAACCAAGTTCAGGCAGCAGAAAGCATCAAAGCAAAGATGAAAGGGATGCTGCCCCTTCAGGGCAGAAGGGGCATTGTCTCAATGGGTGGGCAGGTGGTAAGATGATAAATAAAGCTTTCACTCTGTCTCCTTCCAAAGCCAAACACCTGGAAAACTCACATTATCAAAGGGTTCTTTGTACCCTGGAAATAGGTCACCTTTAGGATTTTTCTAGGGATTGCAGGGAACACTGTTTTCTTCTGGTTCCGTCCTCATCTGTCCCCCAACCCAGACGCTCCTCTACCAATTATCTCTTTGTCTTACACCTCTCATCGCGGTCTCCTGGCTTCCTGCCTTGTGCCTGCACATGCTCAGCCCTTCCATATAGTACCCTATGATGGGTGATCTTGTGCTGTGTGTGCAGTTTCTGTTGACTGTGAGCACCCCGAGGGCAGCCCCTCAGAAATTCCTCTCTCCAATACAATGCCTGGTCCAAGATGCACCTCATACCTGCTTGTTGAATAGCTGAGTCATCCAGTGAATCAGTGAGTGGACAAACTAAAGGTGGCATGTTAATGTTTCTGGAAAATAACGTGTGAGAAACGAGTCTGGTTCTTATTCCAAGCCTGACATCGGCCTCCTGTGGCAGATAGATGATGCTTCCATCTGGCTCATCAGTCACCTGGCTACTGCACTGTGTGACATGATTCTCGGCAAGTGAGGACACAGGACTCCAAAGATAGCAGAACAAGATGTCAGGGGGTGAATTAGAAGAAGGTTAGCTTGGATGTTCAGAAAAGCACATGGGTCAGTGAATTGTAGGTTGATAAGAGATTTGGAAATGATCTGGTGGTACTTACCAATTAAAAATGAAGGAATGAAAGCCTAGGGTGTTCCAAAAACTTGACCAAAATTAGGGGCAGATCCAGAGTGGTGCCCTGCAGCTCAATAAATCTTAGAAACTCAGGGCCTGATCCCAAAAGTCAGCCTTCCCTGGACTCCGCCTACTCTGTACTGATAAGGAGGGGAGAATCCACTGATCCAAGAGCAGGCAGCTATCCTAGGCCCAGGCACCTCCAAGGAAGGCTTCAGCCACCAGCTTCTTATTTGGTCCTTGGGGGTGCATGGAAGGTACAATTACCCGGAATAAATTCTGTGGCCTCAGGGTTAGGAGGAGATCACTATCGCTTAAAGACTTATGGCACTTGCAATCCATGTATTACATCTATCGCATAGTTTTATTAGACTCAGAAATTGATGAATGCAATAGAGATTCCAGGTGACAGATCAGAAGTGCTTGATGATTAGTCTCCCAGGACTGGCTTCGGGAAAATATGAAGTGCTGAAGACAGGAAAAGGGGTCAAGGCGTCCTACACCCTCTCCTCGGGCTTCAGGGAAGACAACTTAGCATTCTTGCCTGGTTGCTGCGAGGCACATAATTGTCTTGTCTCCCATTTCCCCCAGTTGTACTTCACCTAACTTATTTCACCCTCATATTAACCTAGTGAGGTCATCACTATTCCTACTTTAAGGTCACAAAGCAGAAGTTGGGAGCATTATATAACTTGCCCAGGATCTGGTGTGATTCCAGGTGGAGCTCTTGATTTATTATCATGTTGGGCTTGGTTTGATGTTTTAAAACTGGAGATGGATGTCTTGCTCTGTTGCCCAGATTTACTTTAAACTCTTGGACTCCAGGGATCTTTCTGCCTCAGCCTCCTGAGTAGCTGAGACTGTAGGTTTGTACTCTGTGACTGGCTGGATTGATACTTTTATATCCCTGCATTCACTGGTAACACATTTAATTTGTCATATCACTACTATGTAATTCTAGTGGTGTGATGTGCTGCTGCTAAACAAATGGCTTTGATATCTGTGAGCTACTGGGCTGTATGCTAGGGGCTGTGATTTGTCCTAGAAAAAAATCACATGGAATTCCTGCTGTCAGCGACCTGAGCCTTGCAAACAGGGCCCGCACAGTTAGAGGCCAGGATGAATGAGATGAGGCTAAATGGTCTGATAACACCTTGTAGTGGCCTTAGGTCATTGACCTAAATTTCCCCACTCCTACACAGTTCCCAGAGGGTGACTTACACTGTAGTTGAAGCCACACGCAGTGTTTGACTTCACCATTGTTCCATTTCGGCCTCACTTCTTTGTACTGTCCTGTCCTAAATATTATGTAATTGAACACTCGGTTGTATGCAGTGCTGGTGAGGACCAATCATGTTCACTTTTTTTATTAAAATAACATAAACACAGAATGCATAGCGGAGTTTTTGCTGGATGAAGATGCCATGTGCTTAGGGTCCACATGAAGAAGTGGAATCTGACCAGTGGCCTGACGCTCCCTCCTCCTTCCAGCCCTATCCTACCTTTTCAGTGTCCAAGAACAGGAAATAGTTTTATTTTGTTTGTGTGTGTGTTTTTTTTTTTTTTCTAGGTTTTTTGAGACAAGGTCTCGCTTTTGTGGTTTAGGCTGGCCCTGAGCTCAGCCTCAAACTCACATCACAATCCTCCTGCCTCTGCCTCCCGAGTGCTGGGATTATAGGCGTGAGCCACCACGCCCGGCACTGTGGTATGTGGTACTGGTTGCTGCTGAGTGTGGGTCTCCACACCCAGTATTGTTATGTGGTTGCCGGGGAATCGAACCCGGGCCCTTGCGCTTGCAAGACAGGCGCTGGAACCACTGAGCTAACTCCCCAGCCCCAGGAAATAGTTTTAAACCTTAAACAGGCGGGTCCATGCCGTTTATGCTCCTTTGTGTCTGCTTCTTTTCATTCAGCATAGTGCTTTAAGCTTCATCCATGTTGCTGGCTTTCAGTGTGGGAGAGTAGCCTGTGGTGAGGCCTTATGTATCCATCCTATTCACAGCACGTGGGGGCTTTCAGTTTTAGGGCGGTGCAAGTGATGCTACAGGGAAGGGTCTAGTGGGTGACCAGATGTCCACGACAGTGGGAACAGGATTGCTGAGTCCCATGGCGGAGCTACTCAGCCCCAGTAGATACTCTGTTCCAGAGCAGTAGTACTGATTTACGCCCTCACACCCGTGGCAGGAGGTTACCTTCATTCTATGTCCCCAGCAGCACTTACTACTCACTTTTTTTTTCCGTCATTGGCTTTTCCGATGGATCTGTCTCAGTGTTTTTATATACATATATGTAGACATATACACACATATGTATGTATACATATATATGTACATATATATATGTAAAATGAAATTTACTATTTGAACCATTTTTAGAGTGGTGTTTGACACATTCTTATTACTAGGCAGCCATTTCTGCCCTCCATCTTCAGAACTTTGTTTTGTTTTCCCAAAAGAAAACTCTCTTAAATACTAACTCCTCACATTCCCCACCCCTGACCTTGGCCTCTGAGTTGGCCCCCTCTAGGTGGACTCGTACAGCATTTGTCTTTCTGTGACTAGCCTCTTTCTTTTAGCATAATGTCTTTGGGACTGTAACAAGTGTCAGAGTTTTCCTTTCTTCTCGGGTAGAACTCTTCCAGCATATGAGTAGAGCACAGTTTGTCTGAGCATTCATCTAGTGGTAGGCATTTGAGTTGTTTACACTTTTTCACTGTTGGGAACAATGCTGCTATGGACAACAGGGTTTAAATATCTGAGTCCCACCTTTCAGTTCTTCCATTGAGAGAGAGAGAGAGAGAATTCTTCATTTGGTTTAGATACTCATCCACTGGTTTCATTTTGTCTTTAATTTTCATTTCCTTGACAGCTATGTACTGCATTTCTCTTGAGCACCTTTTTATGGCTGCTTGGATATCCTCTTTTAGAAATGCTTATTCAGGTCTTTTGCCATTTTTCTATGTGATTACTCGTTTTTTTCTTACTGATTTGTAGGAAGGCTTTATAGATTTTGGATATGAGTTTTGTTGAGTAGGTGAATTGTAAGTATCTTTTCTAGTCTGTGCTTTGCCTTTTCCCTCTTTAGAAATGTACTATTTGGGGTGCTGGTGGGGATTTAAACTCAGTGGTTCCAGTGTCTGCCTGGTAAACACAAGGTCCTGAGTTCGATCCCCGGTAACCAGATACCACAGTGCTGGGTGTGGTGGTTCACATTTGTAATCCGAACACTCAGAAGGCAGAGACAGGAGGATTGCTGTGAGTTTGAGGCTTGCCTGGGCTACATAGTAAGTTCAGGGCCAGTCTGGATTACAAAGCAAGACCCTACCTCAAAAAAAGAGCATTATTTGATGAACACAATTTCCCAATGAATGTCCATTTTATCAGCTTTTTCCTTTATGGCTTGTACTTTTTGTGTTCTATTTAAGAAGGTTCTGCCTCCCTAAGGTCATTAACATGCTCATTTATGATTTCTTCGAAAAGCTTTATTGTTTTATCTTTCACCTGCCTGGCTGTTTTCTTAATTGGGAATAGTTTTTGTTTTGTTTTGTTTTGTTTTATCCCAGATAACTTGACTGCTTACGGCATCAGCATAGGATTGGGGCAGCTTCACACTGAGCTCATGTTAACTGTGGTTAGTGGTAACCTGCTCAGGGCGTCTTGGACACAGACCTGGGCTCAGGTGTTCTGCTTCAGCTGTAAAGTTTGCTCTATCATATTGAACAGTTGAATGTAAATTACATGTAACAGATTTGGCTGCATTAAAAACACCAAGGCTGTGACACCTTTAAGACCTATCCATGAATGTCCAGGAGATATTTTCCTGAGCAGTGTCCACTTGCGCTGTGACTCGCAGGACCCCCGGCAGGTGCTCGAGGTGCCCTAGAAGCTCTCAGCTGTAGCACAGCAGCCTGTACTCTTGCAGGTACTCTGTCCCATTGTTTTTGGATTTATATTTATTAAAAGTCATTGTTTGTTGTTTTTACTATAATTACATCAACTTTGATTAAACCTTATTTAATGAAATGTGAATGGAAAGAAAACATTTCTATGAAGACTAAATTGACTGTGATGAAAAGAGCCAAAGATAAATTGTTAATCACGTTTCTTTTGGATTATGGGTAAGAGGAAGAAGAATAAAATGCTGAAAGAGTGGATAGTAAAGCACTAAAAGATTATGGATTCAGATTTATTTATCAGTGTTGTTTTGCTCTGCTAGGACACTGGAATCAGAAATCATTGGTAATCCATTATCTATGGGAAGTGGTGTGGAACTCAAAGCAGAGACCCTGCCTTCAAGACTTTGGCCTTCCATTGTTGGCACATGAGTGTACCTCTTTGTTTATTTTCAGATAAATATTATAAGTTTTAATGTAGGTTGCCAAGTAAAATATTTAAAGTACATATGCCTTATTTTTTTATGGTTCTCCGCTTTAATTTTTCGTTAACCAAACCCAGATCACTACAAATAAGGCCAAAGAGGAAGGGATTGCCCCTGAGCTGGCCTTAAACTAAGAACTCCTTTGTAGTATTGTTTCACGTAAAAACAAACCAAAAAAAATCAATATTTCCAAAATGTGCATTGTACTTCATATATATAAAGGCAAGTTTCTTTTCCGAATCTTAACTGAGTTTTTGGCAGAAGCTGGAATGTAAATAGCATCCTAATGGATCCGCTGCACCAGTGTGCCTGTGATCCCTTGTGGCCTTTAAAACGGGCCCCCTGGTGGGTGTGCTGTTGTGCTGGGTATGCTGGGAGTTGTCCCCAGTCTGTCCTGCTGGGGATCTTATATGTGCTGGTGAGGACATTACTCTGGGGGTATGGGAGACCCTCTGTGGAGAGGTCCAGCCTGCTGCCCTGCATATCAGGCTGGTGTTCTGCCTTGGGCAGGTAGGCAAAGGGGCCAAGGACATTGTCATTCCCACCTAGGACACAGTGGTGATCCAGTGAAGGACAAGCTGTTGTTCTGCACCAACCTGCCCCTGCCTGCTGTCTGCTAAGCGCTCTGTAAGAGTTATTCACTTGCTGTGCTGGTGTCAGGTGAGGTAGATTATTTTATTTAATTGACTCTCCACCCTGCCCCTGTGTAATAACTCAGGAACCTGTGCTCCAGGCATTGCTGGGAAAGTGCTTAGAAAGCGAGGAGAAACCTTTGGGCCAGCACCCACACAGTTTTGAAATACCCCAGGACGATCTGCCTGAGTCACTGCCTCGGTGGCAGGGGGCCAAGCAAAGACTCATCCAGTAGTGTCTCCGTCCTCACTGTCTTCCCTCCAACGTGTTTCTTGCGGGAGAGGAAGCTGGAGGGAGGCCTCATTCTCCAAGGCATTGACTCGTGCGCCCCCGTGTGGCCAGGATGAATGGGCCCTGGAAATGAGGCCAGTTTTGTGGACCTTGCTCCCATCAAAGGCTAAGACTGCAATCCCAGAATCCACTTCTTTTTGCAGAGACTTTTCTTTGTCATTATTTCTTGATAGCTAGGCATCCGAAGGCTGTGTCTCATTTGAATCTTAAAAGCATGATATAAGGGGGTACGGATTTTTCTTTGGTATATGGAATACCTGCTCCCAGTTCAAAGAGACTAAATCCAACCTAAGGACCCTAAACCAATTCTTACAGGTCTGTGTTCTTATTAAATGGGGCTAGGGCAAAAATCATAGCTTTATTTGCCCTCTTACACACAAAACCCCTGCGAAGGCAGCATCATGAACTCTGCAGCATCACTAAACACTAAACACATACAATAAAAACTTGCTGTGTCAGAGGCAGATTGTCTTTATAAACATGACCTGCAGCCATATAGTATATACAGGTGACACACCTCATTGAAAAGGAAGTTCAAGACTGAAAACGAGAGAGTGGGAAACAATACTCCATTTGATTGGAGCCCCCAAGGAAGCAGACTTCTACACATAGCACACTTGGAGCCAAAACTGATCAGAAAAGACAAAAATGTTCACTACATATTGGTGAAGAGAAAATTCATCGGGAAGAGATAGCAATTGCAATTGCCTATATTAATATACCCAACTTCATAAAGTAAAAGCTCCTAGACCAAAAAGGACAGATAGACACAACACAATCCTAGTAGGAGACCTCATTACCCTTCTGTCATGATTAGATCAACCAGACAAAAACTCAACAAAGAGACATCAGAGTTAAACAACACCACTGAACAAATAGACTTATAAGATATTCTGCCGAGTGTTTTATCCAACAACAGAACACACATTTTTTTCTCAACAGCACACAAAACTTTTTCCAAAATAGACCATATCTTAGGCCATAAAGCATGCTTAAATAAATAAAGAAGGATTGAAATAATCCTCTGCATACTATCAGATAATAGCAGAATAAAGGTAGAAATCAACAGCAAAAAGGCCACAGAAGCTACACAAACACATGGAGATTAAATAATGCTTTATTGAATAATCAGGGGATCACTGAAGAAGTCTGTGAAAAGTTCCTAGGATCAAATGACAGTGAAATCGCATTGACCAGAATCTGTGGGACACAGTGGAAACAGTTCTAAGAGGGAAGTTTACAGCTCTAAATGGATACATAAAAAGAATAGAGTGATTCTAAATAAATAACCTAATGAAGTCACTCAAAAACAATACCAGTCTGAAACCAACAGAAGAAAAAGGATGAGAACGATCAGAGTAGAAATTAAATTGTGACTAAAAACAATACAAATGCTCAGTGAATCAGGGTTGGTTCTTTGAAAGGTAGGAGAGGGGGCCTGGGGGTGGGAAAGAGACAGGGAAGAAAGAGAAATAAAAAGAATCAAGATATAGTATATATATGTACTGGTTCCTCCACGAAGAATGTATTGACCGTGTATCACGGACATAGTAAAAATTTGAGAAGAAAAATGAAATATCTTCCCTTGTTTACAATTTTATAGTTGCATTTTTAAAAAGATACCTGTTGCAGTAGTTGTAACAGATGCTATTGGTACCCCACCTGGACTGCCAGGGGTCACCAGCACAATTCAGTGGTACAGAAATAGGGCCCTAAACTGACAGGCTCCCATTGTAGGTGGTGTACAAAGGATTTACCTCAGGGTATGCCATTGCCTTAATAGCAGCTACAATTACTAAAGGCCTACTGTGTGTCCGTGCTTTTTATAATGACCTTAGAAATGTCACACCAACTCTGCAAGGTAGTTTATGAGGAAACTGAGGCAGAGCAAGTGCCAGTGGGAACCTAGAAGCAGAACACAGGTCATGTTAGAGCCAGGTCTGCTGTCACACTCTTTACTGCTATGATGACCTTTCTGCAGCAAAGGAAGATTGTCCTCTACTTGCCATTAATATCACTCAGAGGATCCCACCCACCAAGTACCAGTCTGTCCCCTCCCCCACCTCCCCCTTCTCCTCTCTCTGTTCCTCTTGCATTCTTAGAGGGTTGTGTGGCCTTGAAAATGAAAAGTGAAAGATTGTCCCAATTCACTTCTACTCTGGAGGAGGCAGGATCACGTTTTGCCTCAGTGCAGGGCTGATGGGTGCTATGTAGCCCCCTGGGGAGGTGGTGCATGTGTAGAAGCCGGTGTGCAGCCTGGTTGGAAAGCTTTTATCTGGTACTTCAGGGTCCTCTGTTGGGTTTTGAGCATTAAGTGACTACATAGTTTAGCCTGAAAGAGTGGGCATGGCTGGGAGTAAAAAGAGGCGCTGTTCACAAGGTCTGAGAAAACAAGGTAGACTAGGACTGTCCTGGCTGACCTGGGGCCTCCTGCACATAGCCAGGAGAAGTTTAGGGGCCCTTTGTGAACTCAAGGGTCCTCCCCATTGCTCCTGGCAGCAGCTAACGAGTTAGAAGCTACTTATTCCTTTTCTCTGGCCTCCCTGTTTACATCCCCTCCTAGCTCATGGATCCCTTCTCTTTTTCCCCCAATGCTGCCTTTTTCTGGCCATTTAACCATCAACTCATAGTATCACGCCTTGTTCACCAGCTTGCTGACCAAAGTAATCAAATGTACAGATTTGCTTGCACTTGGGAAGTATTCCAACTTATGTTTGTTTCATCTCTTCCTGGCACACAAGCCTCTAAACATTGTCACCTTTCTCTGCTGCATTAGACTAAGAGCTCCCGAGGGTCGAGGCTGGGCGCCCAGCTCGGTGACACACGGGCACACTCAGCTCCCCGCCTTCGTGGAATTGTGTGGCTGAGTCAGCGCTCAGGAATCCGGTGCAGGGGCTGATTCTGCACTGGCTTTGACCTCATCCAACCCCAGTGCCCTGGTGAAATCCAGCCCAGAACGCCCTGCCAAGGCGAAAGAGGCGCCGGACTTGTTTCTTCTCCTGAAAAATGTAGAAAGAAACAAAACCCACAGAGAACAGACCCTTGTAGTTATCCCTCAGAGTCTCACTCACAGGCTCACTTGGAGATTTTCCGTGAATAAGGGAGAAGGGTGTGTTTTGGGAAAGACATCTGATACAAGTGTGAAATGTTAGGCTCTCCAGGGCTGGTTCTGGTGGCTCCGCAGCAGTGACAGCCAAGAGACCAGCTGCTATCCAGCCAGCCCCACTACTTCCTCTGGATCCATTTCCTTCTCTCGGAAGTCACAGTGTCAAGTGGTCGGGACTCAAGACTGGCCTCGCTTCCCTCTGCTGCTTTCCCCCAATCTGGTATAGCATTCTGCAGAGTGGTGTCCAGGCCCCTCTCTGTGCCCAGATTTCTAGGACTTTCAAATACAGTTTTAAGGCCACGTCATTAAGAGCAATGCAATGAATTTTTAAAACAGGTTGTTACTCAGGGACTCCCCTGATAGTTAGCTAATGCACTTTCTGAGTGTTCACTGTTGTGAAAGTCTGCTGTCATTTCCGAGACGGGGTGTCACCCATCTCCTTACCTCACTGGGAAGGCAGTGGACATTCAAAAAGCATAGCAACAGTCCCCCATCCTGTTTTTGCCTCCCAGTCTCCTTGATGATCTGACTTGATGTTTTAGAACGCATCTCAGCCTCTTCCTGCCTTCTCCTTTTCCTCCTCATTTTCTGGCTCCCAGAAACCGGCATCTGCAATGCAAATTGTTGATTTCTCTCTTGTGTGAAAGGACACAGACTTCACTTCCAACTCATCATCTGATATTTGCTTCAAGTAAAACAACCTCAACCCGCAGCAGGACGTGTGTCTTTAGTTGCTCTATCCTGACTTCCTCGAAGTCCTGGATTAATTAAAAATGTTTACCGTTCACAGTCCTTTTGACTTTGCGGGAGAGCCAGAAGTTGCACGGTGCCATATCAACTGAATGCGGTGGTTGAGAACACACCATAATGTTTTCTAAGCCTGTCTTTCCACTGAGTGAGGCACAGCAATAGTATTCACTGTATTTTTGATCACCCCTTGTTTCTGTGTCTAGAAGTCTGGTAAAAGATCAGATCAGGGGCAGCTGTAGCTAAACGGAGTGCTCTGCAAAATGGAATTAGTGAGCAGCTCGGCGTAGGCAAGAAGAGCTACTGGGATGTGGGAAACAACAGACCTTCCATCTATATTCATTTTCTCATTGAGGGAACAAGAAAATGACTTTGCTTTAATATTTAACATATGGGCTGCCAGGAGTACATGTTTATAATTTATAAGAAAAAAAAAGTTTTCCCTAGTATTTAAAATAAAATTCAATTGGAGACTGCTGACTTGGTGAATCCAAGTAGGACTCAAAAACAAAAATGGCCAAAGCAGCAAGTATGTCAGCTGGGCATGTACTTGTGTACTTGTGTGTGTATCCCTGTGCATTCTCTACGTGATGCATGTGTACACACTCTTATGTTCATACTCACATCCTGTATTGAAACACCCCATATACCACATACCACATCATACTGTCTCTGTCAAGATATAACTTTGCTTAATAACCCTCAGTGTTTGAAAACTTAACAGACACTTGCTCCCAGCTCAATACATGACTTCAGATTTTACCAAAAGTGGGGCCTCTGCTCCAGGGACTGAGAAAGATACAGTAGCATAGTTGACCTGGCAGGAAGTGTCCTTTAGCCTTCGCTGGTTAACTTCACCGATGGTTGGGCTTAGACCTGGGCAGCCAGCACCTGGCCTGTGGAAAATGAGTAGATCTCAGTGCCAAGGGTTTTCTACATAGCTAGTGCTGAGTGGGCATCACCGATACTCTCGTCCATCATGAGAGGCACCTGGGCACAGGTAAGAAGAAAAGTCACTGTCTTCTGCTTACATGGATTGGGAGATAATCCAGACCTACAACTTGGCACTGGCTGATGTGTTTGAAGTCCAAGACTGGGCAGCTCGAGGAAGGAAAAAGGACCACAAAAGATAAGTTATGGGAGGCTTTGAGAAAGAAGACATGATACCCTCATTGGACCTTGGAGGATGAATGGTTAGATTAAAAAGAAGAGCTATGGGGCGAGTCAACCAGCGAGTTCCATCTGGTGAAGGACTGAAGCTCCGATGATCTGAATGCGATGAACTCACTTCTCCTGACTTGGTGGCTTGATCATTGGGCAGTTCAAGGATGCACTAGAGGAACTAAGGAACAACTTTCAGTAATTGAAAGTTATAGCTAGACAGTAATTGAAAGTTAATTGTACGTAATTGAAAGTTATAACTCGACAGCCTTGAAGGTGTCCTTGGGCCTGGGCTTTATGACATGACAGCCTTCCCTGGCTGGCCTTTCCCAGCAGGAGAAAAATCCATGGAGTACAGGGAGGCTGTTCAATGGGATAAGATACTTGCCTTTTCTACTCTGACTAAAACAGGGACCTCAGCAAGAGCTGACTGCAGGTAGCTGAAGTTTTATCTGAGTTAACTCCATCTATCCCAAGAGCTATCCAAGCAAACTGCTAGAGCCCAATGCTAATTTCTGGCCTGAATTTGTTACCCTCTTTTGAGGTACGATTCCTGCATGATCCTAGAACTCTGAACAGTCTTGCTTAGAGATGTACAGAGCCTGGACATTAAAAACAAATATATTTTATTTCTCAAATATATGTATTTTTCTCAATATATTTTATTTCTTATGTTTATCAGAGGCAGTCCCTAAAGGACATTGATTCTGATTCTACCTGTCAGATATTAGCAGAAGAAATCATTGTGTTAGTTAAATTTTAAAAATGTTTCTTCAACATTTGTGGCCAAAGACAGTGTTTATCTGGGTGCACACGAAGATGCCTCAAAAATATACGAGTGAAACAATACACGAATGTCATACTAGCATAAAATTCATGTTTTCTAAATTGTGTAAATGAATAAAAATAAGATACAAACAAGGTGCTTCTCAAATCCATTTAGATGATATAAATGAGTAAATCTTATACACATTTCATTGTAATCAATATTAACTGTTATATTATATGAGATGTCGTTTTGTGAATATCCAGCCCTGATGATGTGGAGAGTCTCAGGGTAACACCTCGGCTGGCCCAGGCCTTGCACTTGCGCTTAATAAATTGTGGATTAATGATGGAGGCCCCTTTGGAAGGATTAGAGCCTGACTTGAATACAGATTCTGCCTCTTTCTATGATTGGCTATATGAACATAGTCTATTTTCTGTTCTTCAGTTAACTGTTGGGAAAGTCACCTTACTTCTTTATGATTCAGTTTTTGCAATAAAATCCATTATAATGTATTATGGCACATACTGTAATTAAATAAATGTGTGCATGTGAAAACCTTCTGTGAAATTTACTTTAAAACATCATTTAAGTAATAAAAGCCGTATATGCTTATAGTAAGACATGCAGTATTATTCAGGAGTGCTTGAAGATGTAAAATAAAAGTTGCCACCCTCCCTGGCTTACTCCGGTCCTCTGGAAGGGAGCTACTGCTGCAGTTCTGCTCTGTACTTTAAAGTGTGACACAAGTACATGTGGCCAGGATTGTTCATGTCAGGCAGTATTTCAACTGCAGTGGCGTTTTATAAATTGCTAAAGCATTTTAGTCGAAGAAAATGATTGCATCTTGGGCTAGGCCTTTGCAGTGAGGATTTCGGTGACTTTCAGAGCTTATATTTGGTAATTTTCTACTTTAGAATATTGTAGGAGATAAATTCCTTCATTAAAAGGCTCAATTAAATTTACCTTAAGGCAGGCTAACATTTATTCATTTATTCTTCCGTTAAAAAATGATTTGGTACTTACCATATACAGGGCACTTACCCAGCCTGCACAAGATTAAAAGGACCATGTTGTCTCATCAGGAGGGGGAGTTCCACGCGGGTACTAGAGTCAGAGTGTGTGCCAAAATAGAGGTGCAGGTCGGGGGAGCCCTGAGTCAGGTGTGGAAAGAATGAGGCTGTTCTGCGTTGAATCCATGGCACCTGCACTGGACAGTCCATACGTTCTCCCCGGATTCTCTGATTTACTGACATGCGGCACAAGCCTCTTATGACATGAACTCTTTATCTGGGAACTTCGGAAGTGCTCTGAGGGGGTGGCGACTCAGAATCATTACAATTTGGACTTCCAGGGTGAGGACTGAATTTTCTACAGAGGATCAAAACTATCAAAATTTCTTCTACCCAGAACATTTTTGTTTTTCTTAAGTGTTTCCGGGTGCAAATGTCCCAGAAGCCTCTGAGGAGGACACAAGAATATAATGTTCTCAGCAGAGGACGTGATATAAAAATCATGTCATTGAGTGACACTGTCTTGGAGTAAACTGAGCCTCCTCTCTGGCCTGTTCTTTTATCGGGAGAGCTCCCAGTTTGCAGAGCACAGACAGCTGCAGCGGAGGCTGTGTCTGTGTGAAGTAAACAAAAGAGAATTTGCACAATGCAGTGAAACGCCCTGTCTAGAGAATCAACACAGGATTAATCTGCTAGAGCAGAAGACATAAAAATGTGTTCTGCCCACTTCCTGTTTTACTAGTTTGGAAACTGAGGTACCAAGTTGTGTTGTAACCTAGTCAAAGACAGAGAGCCAGCTGGTGGCTGAGTCAGGTGTGGAAAGAATGAGGCTGTTCTGCGTTGAATCCATGGCACCTGCACTGGACAGTCCATACGTTCTCCCCGGATTCTCTGATTTACTGACATGCGGCACAAGCCTCTTATGACTGAGTCACTCCTTGCTGGCTCGGTAGTACTATCCATTCTGCTTAAATTCTGTAGCTCCATGCCACACTAGGACTTTTTGCTGCCATTTTTGTTCTGCATGTAGATTGCCTTGAGGTTCTGGGGCTGCAGGGATGGCACCTGTTAATTTTACAGGCTTCCTGACCTGCGAGATGGCTTAGCAAGGGCACATCAAAGCCATTCAGGTTAAGGGGGTGACTTCACAACGTTATACAGTTGCCAGAACTCATTACTTAAGATCTGTGCATCCACTTTTATATACACTAACCTTCATCTAAGTGGAACATTCAGAAGACCTCACTGATAAACCCTGGGACATTTAGGTTGGTGAATTCCTGGCACAATGATTTTGCAGCAGCTACCGAGGGGGCCTGTAGTTCAGTTGGGACACTTGTCATCATGCCCTTATCCTTTTTTTCACAGCCCTTTCAACCTTCACAATGGTACTCCCACTTCCTGCTCCTCTTGCAGCCAGCAGCCCCCACCTTTGGTGTCTTCCTGTCAGGCAGAGAAATGGCTGACACAACAAAGCCCTGAGACTAGAACGGGTTCTGCGAGGATGTCAGTGCAGAGTAGGACATCGGGAGGGTGCTGAGTCAGACTAATGCTAGTGTAGGCTGTCATTTGCTGAGCACAAGCTATGCACCAGACCCGATGCTCAGGATTCTCCACGAATTATCCCAGTCAGTACTCATGGTCGCCTGTGACTAAACAGCGAGCAAGGTGATGAGAGTTGACGGAACCACTATGTAAAGGAGCCAGGGAGAGTTTGAGAGCCTGCAGGTCCTTCCCAGCACCACACTGGGACTGCCTGGGTCCTCACCAACATCACTGGTGGCTGGGAGGTACACTTGGTCAACTGTGACTGAAGGTATAAGAAGGCCACTTGGCCTGTCCGTTTGCCCTTTTCTTTTCTGGCTTACTTCTCTTACAACCATCTAAATTTTATGGAAATGATATGTGTTTTAAAGGACACAAGTCAAAACCTGGGGACATGCTGGCTTATCAGTTCCCAGGGTTTGTAGAGAAAAAGCAGGTATGGGTGAAACGTGTATCCATATGAAGGGAGAGAAGGGGAGGCCCTGGAGGATGGATGTGTGTAATTCCAAAGCATGAGCCCTCCAGCTCTGACTCAGAGAAGGTCAAAGATGGGGAGGAGCATCCTGCTGGTGAACAGCCCCTGGTCATGGTGAGATCCTTTGGGTGCCCTGGGAAAGAGTGAGCTGTGAGATGTCCTTGGAGGAGGAGACAAATTAAAGTCAGTTGAACCAGACTGTGAAAAGGATCCCCAAATGGCGCTGGATGCACACCTTGCCTGCCCTGTGGGGTTCTTGTGAGAAGAAAGTATGAATAATGGTGAGTGTGCCGTGCTCTGGCACAGTGCAGGTGCCACACAGCAGTGCAGGCCTGAGTCATCTCCATGCCTTGGAAGAGTCTCAACTGCTGTGGATCGGGCATGTGCAGTATGACCTCACGGTGGCTTGTAGCAGTTGGTTCCAAGGCCTCTTCCTCTACAGATTCTCAGCAAATATGGCAGAACTAGTCTCTGAGAAGTTGGGCTCGCTCTTCTCTCCGATACTGTAAGGAGCTCACATGAGGATAGGGTAAATAGAAAACTCTAGAAACCCCTCTCCATCATGTAGTTTATTATTCTTATGGTAAGCATAGTACATCTATGCGGTGGGATAGTATTTGGCAATAAAAGGAAATGAAGTAATGAAACACACTACAGACTGGACAGACGTTGAGGATACTCTGCCAAGTAAAAGACTCCAGTCATATGAAATCACATAGAGATGGAAATGAGTGACCACAGAGGTAGGGGCCCCTGGGAGAGTGGGGACCCCAGCTAAAGGTGTGGCACTTTGGGCGGGGGGGCAATGAAGATGTTCTGACTGACTACAAGGGTGGTTGCACGACTGTGTGAGTATATAAATTGTACAGTACATGAATTGTCTCAGTCAGCTCTCAGCCCAAGAAAAGATACTTGAAGAAATAAATGATACACTTTAAAAAGTATTTTGAAAGAAAAAAAATAAATCATTTCAATAATACCATACTAACAGCCATTTTATATGTTATCTGGCCTTTGACAATCTGGCGACATCGTGCTGTGTGGTAAGAATCATAGTGTGCTTTCTGAAAGCTTTCTTTTCAGCAATGTTTTGTCCATTTTGTCAGGTGATTCTGTGACTATCATTTACGTCCTCCCGGTTTGCTCTCTTTCTTAATTACCTTCTAATTAGTACGCACTTGGGGTTCCAGATTTGTTGCAATGATGGGCATTATTAATCTAGAAAGCATTTCTACAGAACAGAAAAGTTTAGTTAGGCTTAGTTTTGGGGAGTGAAATTATCAAGTCAAAATTTCACGTGAGATTTATATTCTTAGCAAGTCATAGTGGTGTGTGCCTGTAATTCTAGCAATCTAGGAGGCCGAGGCAATAGTATTGCAAGTTTAAGTCCAACTTAGCAAATTACTGAGACTGTCTCAAAAATATGCAATACAGCTGGGGCTGCAGCTCCTTGGGAAGGTCCTGGATTAAATCCTCTCTATGGCCAGATATATATAATTTTTTTCTAACCTTTCCACCCCCCCAAAAAATTGGACAGTACAAAAGGATAAGATGGAGGACAATGGGTATGTGAGGTCAAGAGCACTGTCTTTGTATAGTAATTAAACTCCCTCCCTTTTCTCAGCCTGGACATATTGAGGCATTGCTCCGATATATATACATTTTCTGCCAGCCTAAGAACTATATCACTGTAAGGAACGGTTACTAAATTCATAAACTGTGTCTGCTTTAACATTGTGCTGTGTGCACAGCCACATATTCATGCTGAGGACTCACATCTCAAACTCTGTGTGCATAGGTCAAGTCCTTGCAATGCCTGCTGTATCGCACCTCCAAAACCAGTTCTCTTTAACACGAGGATGAGGATGTACAGAACTTTCATAGAGGTTGGAAATATTTTAAACAGTGATGCAAAAAGCAAGAATAATTTAGAGATCATGTAATTGCCTACTACTCACAGTTCACAAACACAAAGTACTTAACATTTGCTTGAGATCTTTTTAATTTTTTGTTAAGTAAAACGTGGCCAGGTACAGTGGTGCATACCTGTGATCCCAGCCCTGGGGCAGCTGAGGCAGGAAACTTGTCAAGAGTTTGAGGCCACCCTGGGCTACATAGTGAGTTCAAGGTCAGCCTGAACTACATAGAGATATTATGTCAAAAAACAAACAAATAAATACATGAATTTAAAAAAATAATCCCGTAGGCACAGTTGAAGTCTGCCCTTCTTTGCCTCTCGGGGTAATCCCTGGGCTGATGTTGGTGTTTAGCCTATTTATATGTGTTCACTTTTTAAAAAACACACACACTCACAGAAGTCCATAGTCTTTTGTAATTTGCCTTTTAAAGGGAACATTAATTTTGAACATGTATCTGTGTTGATATTGTAGACTTTGGTTCTTCATTTTCACTGCTGTCTGAAATTCTTCCTATGACAATATCACACTATTAGTCCATTTGTTTCTTGGTGAACATTAAGTTGTTTCCAGTTTTTATTACGATAAACAGTGTTCGGCTGGGCCTCTTTGTCTCTTTGGGGTATATGTGCTCTTTTGCCTGCACCTGCTGGCTTGTAGAAAATGTCCATCATCGCTTTGTTGCTAAATTGTCCTTCAACATGGTTATAATAATTTACACCCACTACCAGCAGTAGCCCCACCAGCACCTAGTCATACCTGATTTTAATTTTAGCCCACCAGTTTGTATAACATGGCACATCATGATTGCTTTAATTTGTATTTTTCTGGTTTCTTATAAGGTTGAGACTCCTTTTAGAATTACAAGTAGTTTTATATACCTCAAGGGAAGCTCGTTACTTTCCTTTGCTTATTTTTCTTTTTAGTCATCTGTCTTTTTCTTATTGAAGGTAGAAGCTTGTGTGTATACTGAACTACTTGTTAGGAGTGTTATTTGTTATAAACACCTTCTCTTAGTACCTGGCATTTGTGATTTTCTGTTATAATTCATTTATGGTGTCTTGCTCTGCAGAAATTTTACATTTTTTGTATAATTATATTTGAGTTAGGCTTTTTGCATTCAGCTTGATATGTCCTCTAAGATACATATATGTTCTTTATTTTTAAAATAATTGTGTTAATTTAGCTTGTTACACTTGATTCTGATTCTGCTTTTCCTCTAGTTTGACAACTTGTAGACTTAGGATTATGTTATGATCAATCCTTATTTTTCTACTGAACCTCCTGTTTCTGATCTGTTTTAATTCTTTTATCTGTTTGGTACCATGAGCCAATTTTACACTATTCTAATTGCTTCAGCGGGAAGATAACCTCATGATTTGCCCTTGTTTGTTACTGTTTTTGATATTCTTTGCCTTTTGTCTTCTGTTCGTTTCAAGATCAGCTTCTCCAATTCTGAAACCTGTTGAGATTTAAACTAGAAGTACATTAATTTTTGAACTACTGATTTTTAAATAGTTACAGAGCTATTCACATTTACAGAGCTAATTTCTTCCTGAGTTTAATGAAGCAAAAATGCTTGTTTAAAATAAATCCTTGGAAAGTATTGCTCTAGCTGGTATCCTGGGAAACATAACTAAATTGTTTTCTCTGAAATGAAATTTTGACCAAAAACTGAAGCTGTCTTTTTATTTTTCTTTTTTTATCTTTAATGAAATAATTATATTTATTAAAATCTAATGGTTAGCTTTAAAAGAAGAATAAAAACAGATTCCTCTTTATAGATCAGGTAATTTTTATCCTACAATGGACATGAGCCAATTTCTGGTCGTTAGCCAAGTGCATTTGATCTTCACGTTTTATTAGGAAGAGTTTATCTTGAAATTTGCTGGCAGACTTTCAGTTACACTCACTGAGAGCTAATTTACTTCCGCTTCTCACATTCTAATTTTGAGGATAACTGATAAAGATGTCACAGTGCATTTGCGTGAGGAGCTCTGCACGGTGAGGAGAAAAGAGCTGTCAAGGTCATTACCAGGGTCTATTCTTGACTCTGCCCAGGTTTCCCCAGGTGTTACCAGAGTCCTGGTTTGATGATGTTCCAGGCCAACGGGCTCAGAAGCCTCAGAAGGGAAAGATTCCCTCAAGTGCATAAACTGGATTGGGGCACAAACCAGCCCTGTGTCTGCCCAGAGTGTCGTATCTTGCCCTTCTCTTGGCTGAAGGTGAGATGTGTCTGAGGACTTTAAGCACTGGCTAGCAGACAAGGTGAGGATGCTTCTCAAGTATCTCTAAAAATTTACTTCTTTCACGAAGAGTGATCCAATTTCCAGGCCCCGGCCTCGCTCCCCCTTTGGTGGACCTAAGATTTTTTGTCTGGGACCGTGTTTGCTTGGCTAACATGCCTGAGAGCCCAGTGGTGTCCTTTCATATCCCCTGGTGTTATCTGACCCTGGTCATGATTGTGACTCATACTCTGGACCCCGATATGGCTTCATACTCAGTGCTTAGAATGCTATTTTGGACAATGTTAGTCAAATGTCCTAGATACTATTGGAGATTTAAAAAAAAAAAAAAAAAAGCAGATTCAAGCCTTACTTGGTGGGTTTGGGAGCAGCTCTGTGGGGTCTGTGTTTGCATCAGCTTCTCAGGTGACTCTGACAAGTGACCAGAACTTGGAACCTCTGTTCTAGATAACTTTACCCTTGGGGAAGAGTTGGGCCATCCCAGAAGCAGCTTCATAAAGATGGTTCAGGAAGTCATTTGTCAAGTCATAGTCATTTTAGATGTGTTTGTCTGCCTTGTGGGTCTTTGGATGTCCATAATTCCAGCTTAACCCTGACTTCTTCATTGAAATTAGGCAATATCATATGATGTGTTTCTGGCCCAAGCCAAGGTGTCTCTGCACCTGGAAGGGAGGCTCTAATGACATGGGGCCATGTATAGATGTTACCCACAGATTTGTGCATTGCTACCCCTAGGTTTAAAGATCATGTTCTTACTAGGGCCAGGCTAGACCATGTAGCACATAACAAATTGGAAGCCCCACCAAGCCAACGCAGCTCCGGGCAGGAGGCAAAGTCCATAGTAGGATTGTGTCCCTTGCAAAGCCTATACAATATTACATGGTGAGTTTGCTTTCCTGTACCACCTCCTCCAGGTTTATCCTCAGCATGATCAAAGCACTAACACAGTTGTTCTATGTAACATAGTTGTTCTATATAATATAGTTGTTCAAAGCACTAATATAGTTGACAAACTCAGATGATCCAGGCTCTCCAAAGAACACTGAAATCCTAGATATTAGAGCTGAAAAGAATTAGAAATTACTTCATCTGCTATTTCCTTCACAAAGAAGAACAAACTAACATTGAGAAAAAGAATTGAACTCAACCAAAGGCACACAGCGGAGAACCCGGGTCCCAACTCTTCATGATTCTGCTCTACTCATTATATCACTGCTGCCCATGGGCTTTGTAAGCATATACAAGTTGTCACTAGGCTGTGTTCTCTCTCTCTCCCTCTCTCATTGGGTCAGTACAAGAAAGCATGAGGTTTAAGCCAATGAAATACCCTTCCTTTCCCTTTTGCTGATAGTCTAAAGGAACAAATACCTCAGGCCCCCTCTGATTCAAGCTCTAATTAATGAAATATAAAACTACCTCTATTTTACACTGAAATTGCCATGTTAAAATGTAGATTTACCAAACAGTTGAATTAAGGTGTAATTATTAGCATTACAAAAACATTTAGCTACTCCTGAAAAGCGTTCACCACAGGGCACCCTTACATAGCATAGAACGTACACTTGCAATTAGATTTGATGGATGGAAAGTCCACTGATGTGCAGCTTTCCAGGAACGCAACTTTTACAGAAAGAAAGAAACTGAAAGTTCCATGAGTCCTACGGTGTCACAGAACACCAAGATCCCGTTAGGCAATGAGCACTTGTTTTTAAGGAGCATATAAAACAGCAGGATGAAACACAGCAAGCCAAATAAAACTGTAGGTGACAATAGGAGAATGCTTTCTACACGGTAGGCTGACTTCACCCTGACAGTTCACCTCAAGGGCAAGAATGTCAAGCCGATTGCATTTTTTGACATCACTGTGCAGAGTTTGAGACAACCAAGTTCTCAAATGATGGTAGCTCCGCCCTGAGCCCAAATCGGTTATTCTCAGACCCCTGCGATGACAATGCTTAGTTCTGAAGCCCCTTCCCCTTCGCCATAGATTCCAGGCATTTAACACCCTGGGGAATGTGATAGAGACACCTGGGAATCTCAGCCCCAGAGGCAAGAGCTAGAGTTGTCCCTGTCATCTGGCCCAGGGCAGGTCAAGGGAAGAGACCCCCTGGAAGGTCACAGATCTGAACAGCACCAGAGCCCGTGCTTTCTCCCTCAGCCTGGATGGAGCCCCCAGTGAGTGTACTTTTCCTGTGCTTCTCAGTCTGAACAGAACATGCCCCCTGTCTCTTGTTCTTTTTCTCTCCCTCCGTCCCTCACATTCAGCCTCTCTCCTCTTCTAGATTACCTCCTGAAATCTCCCACAGACTAGTGGCCATAAAATGAAAAGAAAAATAAAGAAAGAACAACACTGAACCCAAACATTTGTTCAGTGTCACTGGCAGCTGCTGAGTCAGATGCCTGATCAGTGCTCTTGTCCTTTGATGCCTGTCCTGGCTTTTGATGGCACCGCCACCCACTCTTCCAGCACTTGCTGCCGGCAGCCGCACATTAGCGTCCCCTGTGAGCTTTCAGACAGTCCCACTGCCTGGCTCCAGGCCCAGAGAGCATGACTCAGTTGGCTGTGCCAGGCCCCAGGCCCAGGTCTATCTGTGTCCCCAGGTAGGTGTATGGCATCCAGGGTCGTGCCGTGCTCATTCTGATTATTGTGTGACCTTCCTCAGCTTAATTAGCCAGGTAATGAGGGCGAAGCGTGGAGGAGGGTGAGTTCTCTGAGCCTGTGAATAGATCGACAGAAGCTTCCTCAGGAATGAAGGGTGCAGCGCCTCTTCTCAGCGATATCACCTAGGCCTTTGTTTCTTAAGTTTAAAAAGCTTACTTTAAATACCATCCTTCTCACTCTGTTGGTTCCTGCAACAAACGTCCTTGCTGAAAAATATGTCCTTCACTGCAGGAGAAAGGCAGGGATTGTGAAGGACACTGTAAGCTTCTTGGGGTCCGAGAAGCGCAGATCTGCTTTGCAATGTTGTTGTTTTGTTTAAATCACTTGGAAAGCTTTTCAAGATTCATGTTTTGTTAAGATTCAGAGTTTTGTTTGGACTTTCAGTCCGTAATCGGCCAGCTTCGAGGCAAGGTGGCGTATGACAGCGAGGCACTGCAGAGGAGAAACAACGCGGTGCACATGAAGTAGCGTTCAGCCTCAAGGGGACTTAATAGCGTCTTCCTGTTCCTTTTATTCCATCTAGACTCTGCAATTAGGACGGTGCCAAACCAGTCCCTCACTGGTAGTGGTTTAGTAATCACAGACCTTAATCCACCTCTGCAAAAGAAAATCTTGCCTCGTCTGCATGAGGCTTTGGGGGGGAACATCTAAACATGAGCCATAACAAGGACTAGTATGTCTTTATCACTGACAACTGAAGGATGAGGCAATGACTACATGCGAGTTAGCACATTTCTGAAGAGAAGGTAATTTCTTTGTAACCAAATAACTTTTTATCAATCTCGCATTGCCCATTTACCCTTTACCATTACGATGACCAAAGAACATCTAATGAAATGTACCATGGGATTCCAAACATAATGGTATCAACCCAGATGATACTCTTCTTGTACTGCTGTTCTCCAGGATTAAAAGACTAACTAGGGTGGAACATTTAATTTAAGTGTCCTTGTGCATGACAGTGGGAAGTATCAGTAGCGGATGCATTGTAACTCAAGACACTTGGCCACAGACTTCTGGAAAAAGAAACATACAAGACTTCATTAGTATTTTTAAGAAGGAAGGAGAAGGAACCTTCATTTCAATATGCCATAATATGAAAGAAATTTTCTACATAGAAACAATTGTATGTCAAGAAGTGCACTTACTTGCTGTATTATTGTGAGTCCTTTAGGAAATAATTTAGTGCTAGGGGTGGCTTTCACTTAGTGAAAAGAGGTTTTAGCCACATTATAGGCAAGGAAGAAAACCTGGCAATTTTGAGCTGTAAGTGGATGCATCACAGTATGTTTAGTGCCAAGTTACTTCGCTTGCCTATTATTATTGTCGATACTTTGGTATTTCACTCAATTAACAATGATTGGAACTAGCCGTGAGGGTGTTGGGGTGAGGATGGGGAAAAGAATGCAAAACAATCTTAAAGACTTCTTTCCCTAAAAGAACTAGCAATCTTGCAGAGAAAACGATAGGCACACTGTGTCAAGCACTCTGAAAGTGTATAATTAAATATTTAATGAGTAAATATCAAGTGGCATAGTAAAGACTCCCAATGCCATGGTAGTTCAAAGAGGTGGTCCCTGTGGGCTGCTCTGATAAGGGAAATTTTCATGGAAGAGTGAGAGCCAAAGGATGGGGCTGATTTTGATTAGGAGAGCGGCGAGAGACCGAGGACGAAGACCATGATGTGTAGGAAGAAAAAAGGCTGATGTAGGGAGCCAGGCAGTGGGACTGTCTGAAGCTTGGAGGACGGAGTTTGCAGAGGGGTAGGGGCTCAGGAGACGCCCCGCTAGGTGGTGAGAGGGCAGGAGCAAGGGTGAAACGCCCAAGGAGGAAGCTGGAAGCAGGCTGTGGAGAGGAGCTGGCTCACGCAGGTGCAGTCACCTCCTCCGAGCCCCCAGCACAGGCTGGTCTGCTCCGTGACAGCCTCAGAGCCGCCTGTGTAAATGCTTCGGGAAGATGTTCCCTCTCACCTGCTGCCTTCAGACACAGGACCCAGGATGCAATGGGTCTCCCTTCAGTAATTTTTCTTCTTTTTTCAATTAAAGTTTAATTTACATACAGTAACATTAACCCTTAGCGCATTCTGCTACTTTTGGCAAAACATGCAATCATGGAACCACTTCCATAATCAAAACATGGACTAGTTTTTCAGCGCCCCCCAAATTCTCCTATTACTTTGTTCCTGTCATAGGCATATCCTTCGCCTACCCTGATCCCTGAATCCCCACAGATCTCAGCTCAATACCTTTTCCCAGAATGTTGTTTAAATGGGAGTGTAGTACACACCCAGTCTGAGTGTATCCTTTTGAGTTTGAGCCTTTTCTGGACTCGGCGCAAGGCACTGGGGCTTCCCTGTGCTGTCGTCTGCACCCCTAACTCATTCCTTATTGTTGCTGAGCAGAATTGAGCCATATGAGTGTTCACCAGTTTGTTTATCCATCCGCTACTTGAGGGACATTTGGATTGTTTTCAATTTGGGGTGATATATAAATAAAGCTGCTATAAATATTTACACGGAAGTTTTTGCGTAGACATTGTTTTCATTTTATTTGCATAAATATGTATGGATAAGATTGCTAGGTTGTGTTGTTGTAAGTGTG